>PVKB01001345.1:136492-194608 GCA_004027205.1 Ctenodactylus gundi | reverse complement strand
TAAACTGGGTTTAAAAATTCAGGTGTAGGCAGGGAAAAAAAGGCCTGCATGGGATCGTCTGCATATATTTGTATTACAGTAGTGATTTTATTTGTCTTCTACTTTAAGCTGCAGGTAGCCTCTTTGTGGACAAAGTCATGGCATAAGGGTCCAGTCGATAAAAGGGAATGAATGAGTCAGTTAATTTTCATTGTTACAATTGGTGTCTGTTTTACTGACTTATAAAGAATGAGTTATGTTTTGGGAAGAACATGTATACATACATTTTTCCATGCTGCTGTGAGACCCCAGCCCTGTTTCCTCGCCTTCACAGATGTGATTTGTACCTGGAAGAAAGATAAGTTAAAAAAAGCTGTTCAGCTAGGGAAGACTTCTGTTCCCACTCACTCCGATTGCCAAAGTGTTTTTGGCTCTCCCTATGAAATGACCAGTCATAATGGTGCTCTCAAGGGTTATCTCTTCCCTGCTTTTTGACTGATTCAGTTTCAGGAAAGGTTTCCATGTATAAATGATCTCAGAGAGGATTAGATTTTAATCTAGAAGCCAACCTTCTATTTCTTGTTACTAATATTTCTGATAGTTTAATTTATTTTTATCTCAATTGAAGCCATAATTCAGAAAACTCCTGCCAAAATGCAATTTTCCCGTTTGTTTCAGGCTATGGAAACTAGTGCTGTTGTGGTTGTTGTTATTTTGTCCATGGATGCTGTATAGACAAACAGTGAAATCCTCACATTAAACACACAGGAAGTGGGTGTGGCCACTCTAGTTATGGAAAGCTCCTGGCTATGTCCTACAGAATTAGTCAAGGTGGAGCTGGAGGAACAGCATGACAGTTGCAGTGCTCAAGGCCCCGAATTCAATTCTTTAGCATCACATAAACTGGAAATAGGAACACATCCATATGATCCCAGTCCTCTGGAGGCCGAGGCAGGAGAATTACACTGAGTTTGAGACCATCCTGGGCTACATAGCTACATAGTGTGTTCAGGATCAGTCTGTCTCAAAAAAAGAAGAAGAAGAAGAAGAAGACGAAGAAGAAGAAGAAGAAGAAGAAGGAGAAAAAGAAAAAGAAAAAAAGTCAGGGTGAACATAAGAAGTACCTTGGTGCCCACATAGTTTCAGCACATCCACGTAAACATATATCCCATTCTTTATCTTTTTTTGTTTGCCTGTCTATTTCATCCCTTTCTTCATTGTACTCATTCCTTTGTCCATCAGGCTAAGTTCCTGCAAGCCCAAAAGGGACAGTTCACAAGTGGCTGTGATATGAATACAAGACTGCTTTTCTTCAACTCTCGCTTGGCTGTTAGGTTCTCATGTTTGACAGAGTAAAGGTTCATTGTGGCAGGTGTTTAAATTAACAGGAATTGGACTTATACCCCATTTCTAGGAAAAATGGGGACATCAGGCATTGTCTGATGTAATTAAAGTGTGTTGAACTCTGAACAGAGTACTCGGTGTAAGTCCCCACTTGACCCTTGCAACCAGCTGGATTAGGATCTGGTATATGAAATGCTGGTTGGCAAGTCTGTGACCTATGGAAAGACATAATGGGCATAATTTCATTTCCCAGATGGGATCAATGTTGGGCTTAAATAATACTTTTAAGTAAAAAAGTAGTTAGCATTATTAGCAAGTCAAGAAGAAAAAGTGATTCTTCTGGTATCTCTCCTTTTCCAAATATCTCAAAGTACTAAGTAAAAGATATCTTCATTACCAGGTTTTCTGTAACTGGACACCTTCTATTTTATTCTTATCTATATAATAGTTGATTTCCAAACACAATTTATTTTGTATTTCCCCACAAATAACTCATAATTAAGCCTGAATCAGTAATTTCCAGATGTGTGCAGATTTTTTTTATCATAATACTGTCACACACAACACCCACCCACCCACACATATATCCGTACACACACACGTGTGCATTTGCACATGCTGTCACATCACTGAGATAGTTACAGATTACATATCAGCTGTCTCGGTCCATTCTGAGTTTTTTCCCTTTGTTTTCAGGATTTCTAAAGGTTCACATGTATAGCCTTATGATGAATTATTGACTTCAAGCAGTCACTTTGTTATTCAATCTAAATGTTGCTTTAACTTGTGTGAATGGCTTTTTCTTTTATCTGGCTTACTATTTTCTTTCTGCTCAGGATAATCTTAATAAGCAAATTGCTAGCATTTTGAGATGATAATTAGAAAACTGGCAATTTGTGGAGTCATCTGGTTTCAAGGGTAAGGAGACTTTGGAATACTTGCCTCCCAAGGATACATTAACCTAACTCTTGAACACATTCAACAAAGAATATTAGAGTCATTAGGCAACATTTAAAATTCAGGCCTTTCCGCCCTTCCAGTTCCAAGTTGGAATAGAGTTGTCTTCCACTGGGGAATAATTTGTCTCTATTAATTGAGAACAAATGTGCATGGGTGTTTTAATTACACAGTAAATTAGAAGAATTTAAGATGCAGAATATGTGAAAGCCAAGAATTCAAAACCAACAACTCAGAAATGTAAGTAGATAAACAGGGAAACTATCTCAGCATAAGAATGAAGGCAGGTCCCAAAATAAAGAAGGAAAAAAACAAGATCAAGACAAATTACCAGGGTTTTGCTGAAGCTCCGTTCAAGCGGAATGATTCTGATTTATGGCTACAGGCCATTGTTGGCTGTACGTGTAGGAGGAGAACCATATTCCCAGGGTTACTCCAGCATATCTGGCTGCAACCAGTGGCCTTTTGTGCCTCCAGTGAAGAATGCATTATGAGGACTTCCCGTGTGAATTTAAACTTTCCAAAAATTCATAGCAAGTGTTCAGTCTGGGTCTGTGCATGCTGGTCGTATGGGCAAAGTTGCATGATTGAGTTTATGTGGAGAAAGGGTCCAGGACTTTTCCTTAAACTCTGTGGAACCCATGATTCTAACTGTAAAAATGCAAAGCTGCTTCTTAAGCCAGCCAAGTAGACATTTATTGCTATTGTTTTGTACCATTTAGGATTAACCAAAGTTGTGTTCTCATAAACTGGGATCATTCTATTTTTTTAGGCAAGGATAGTCAAAATCCTCTGTCTTCTCCCGCCTATGGATGGCAGAATGCTTTCAACCAAATCTAATGCTTCCTGGTATGATCATCCTATTACTCGTTCAAATGATTCTTTTTTATCTTCTCTTACCGTGTGTGTGTGTGTGTGTGTGTGTGTAGTTATTTTTCATTCATTTTTTTCTAAACTGCCTTGGGCATACAAGTGCTTAGTATAAGGCACTTGAAATCTTTTTTGACAATAGGGAGACCAGTCTGAGTGCTGGGAAACTGACAGCAGAGGAAGTACAGACATTTGCTAAACCATGGCTGGGGCAGAAAAGCAACCTGCAAGTGTTGGTAGTCAGCTGGGAAAAGTTCTCTTCACAGAACAGGCCCAAGAGGAGAGGAATGGGAACTTTGGCTGACCTTTGAAGTGAAACTAAGATAATTTTTTTCTTTCTAATACTACTTTAAGCTAATTACTTTGATATGATGACTTGAACTCTGTTTCTCTAGGGTTGTGTCCTTGTTTTTTGCTTATCTTGTGTCCCCCTCCAGACTTTGAGCCCTTGAGACCAAGGCCATCCCTGCCTTCAGGTTTACCCTTTGTTCTATGGCCAGTGCTTTCCCCCAGAGGAGACAGGAATGTATTGGAGTTAATTGGATTCTGGTTAATTATCAAGACACTAATGTCCCATTGTTGCAAGATAGACAACTTCTGGCTTTCACATTTATAACCCTAAGTTGCTCTTTTTTTTTGGTGAAGAAATCTTACACCAGCCCCTATGGGGTTGTGTTGTGGTGAAAGCATTGTCAACTTTGAAATGTTTCAGAATTGAGTGGTGGTTAGTGCCTTTCCAGGACCATTTGCTGTTTCAGCACTTAGGAGAAAAATGTCTCCCCTTAAATAGAGGGGATCAAGTTTAATTTGTAGAGCTGATCCCTAAAAGTTATGAGATACAATTTGAAATTTTTATATAAACATCTCAATAGAAATTCATGGAAAGAAAAGGTGACTTTGGAGAGTATAATTTATATGTTTCAGGCCTAAAGTAATTGCTATATCTTTAAGCTTCTGTTGGGAAAACAGACCGTTTTACCGCTGTGTTGCTGGCACGTACGTGTATTTGCCCCAGTGTGGCTTGTTTCCTAGCTGGTGTGGATTATATGCGTCTGTGCATAATTGTGCTTCCTCTTTCTTCCTTCCCAAATTCTAAGTAGAATTAATACCTTGCTGTGGTCCCTTTTAACAAGACAGAACAGGTCTTCACCTCAGGCTTAGGAGTTTCCTTTGCAACAGTTCTTGGCTCAGGTAGCGATATACTTCTCAAAAATACGCCCCATAAATGTCAAGAGGCTGGCCTCAGAGTCATCTGTTTGTTTCTCTGTGAAACACTGAGGAAGCAAGTGGGAAACAAGAGTGTGTACTCAAGGGGCCAGAAGTCAAGTCTTTTTTTTTTTTTTTTTTTTTAATTCCCCAGTCTAAGTTTCACTTTCCCCAAGGAGGGTGGTGGAAAATCCCTTGCATAGTGCCAGGTGACAGTGAGTGCTGATCGGGAAGAGTACACGGAACAGGAGAAGTTAATCATTGAGAAGCCCTCGCCCCTCACACCTACGGTGAATCAATGCCTGTTATTTGCCGAAACAAGCTCCCAGTGCTCACCTAGTCCTCGTGCCAGGGACCAGCTTTCTTGTGGGTGTCACCTGCTTGACAGGGTCACCCGCTTTCCTTGCTATTGCAAGTTCTGTCCTGGCTTCAGTGGGTTGAGTTTGCAGGCCTTGGCCTGTCTGCACCTTTCTCCTTTGTGACTGGTTTTGAGACCAGGCCCCAGAGAGTGCTGAGATTAAGCACTGCAAGACACTTTCCCCAGGTCTTGTACTGTGTGCTAAGTGCTTTGCAGTCCTTCTATTGGTTCTCTCTCAGAGTATTGACACAGAGTATAAAATCATTAATCGGGCTTTAATGCTAAAGAGGAAACAGACACAAACATGCCTTACCAACTAATCTAGGTCAAAATAGATGCTTTCTAAACCCCAGTCACAGTTTTGACATTAGGTCACAGTTTCCACATCCGTAGCATAGCAGTCAAATATTCTATAGATGCAGAATCTCAGGGAAAGTCTAGAACCCAAAATAAATAACCCGAGAAGGCTGAAGCTCTCCACCCCCATCCATCAAAATTGGCCCCTTCTACCTAAATAGCCATCTCTAGGGCTCCTTGGAAGCAGTGTGAGAAGAGTAAAACTGGCAAATCCGTGGCGTCTGTCCATGCTGAAATATGGCATCAGAGAGGGTGCTGATGATTGCACTAAGGAAGGGCAGGTCCAGGACTTGGGTGCCCTGGAATCAATACCCAAGTGTGCCAAATTTAGTTCTTCGTTTTTTCTTAACCTCCATGCCTCTCTTCTCCCCACAAGCCTCAGTTTCCTCATTAATAAAATGAGAATAATACATGCGGTCATTGTCTTCGTGGCATTGCATGGAAGCCTGGCCCACTGAACTTCCCAGTAAGGTATGACAATATTATCGTCATTTTTGTTGGGGGTATAAAAAGTCAATAATCATGGCTGTACTTTGAATTTGAGGAGTAAGCTTAAAAATAGACATGGTATCAGTAATAGACATTGCCTTTTCTTCGAATATGCGAATATGTGTATTCTTCCTTAGTAAGCATTTCAGCCACGAGATGAGTTTTTCAACTTAAGAGTTGGTTTTGTTTTAAAAATCTGTCGTGTATGCCATTTCCAAGCAGACTTATGTTCTCAGTTTGGTAGTCATCTGATAAGTTCTCAAGTCTTTTCATTCAAGTAGGAATGAAATGCCAACTTAACTGCACTAAAGAGAAGCAAGAAAACAATTAGAAGTAACTGAATTCTGGGGTGACCCACATACACTCCCTGAGACATTAGACTTCCTGTATTTGGGGAGGGACAACAGGTAAAACTTCCGTGTCTTCTTAATCTTCTTTATATCCATTATTTTAAAAAATGAAGAGACAAGCACTGTAAATTGAACAGTCAGTAGGAAGGGAGGTTTCCACAGAGGGTGCCAGCAGTGCGGTAAAGCCATACAGCTTGGTGAAGGGTTTGCTGTCACAACTGTTGGGGCCCTGGCATTGGTTCACATCAGGTGATGTTCACTGAATGAGGCCAGAGAACCAGCTCACTGTTGGAGGAGAAAGGGTGGTCACACTGTGGCTACCCACTTTTCCAACCTCAGGACGTTATTTCACATGATGAAGTAGAAACAACGTTCTCACATTGTTACACATTATCATTGAGAAAACGTAATCATTCCTGTACACAGACAAACAGACAGACAAGAGATGCTCATCCACATGTCCTTTTGTGAGAACATTGTCCCTTTTTCTTAAAGCACATTTTTTTACCCAGCAGTATACTCTAGAGTTTTTTTTTTTTTTTAAGTTAATACACTTAGGTCTATATCATAGGTTTTGTTTGTTTGGTTGGTTTGGTTTTTGTTTATTTCTTATCTTTTTTGGTATTTGGTATGTGGCTTTATAGTATTTCTTTGCCTGCCACATCTACTATATTTACCAAATTACCTATTGTTAGTCATTTAGTTGTTTGTAATATGCATTGTTGTAATCGGTGCTGGGATTATTGTAATCATGGTTTGTTTCTTTATATTTCTCTGTAGGTACTTCTGTAGGAAAAGTTGTCAAATTGTCCTCTACAAAAGACTTCACAATTCACTTTATTTTTCACACTTTGCAAGAAATATTTTTAACCCCTGGTTATGCACATGTAGTCAATGTTTCTATTAAAGATTCAGATAAAAACATTATTTTGAAAATGCTTAAATAAGTGCTTAGAAAATATTCTCCGAGGAAGAAAGAATTCAGACTTTCTGTTTAAAATTTAGGTCCTCTACATTTTTTTTGCAATTATTAACATTTAAAACAACAGCTAAGAAGTTGTATAACATGGATTATTTTGTTTTGGCATAAATGTATATTTTGATTAGATTCGTTGTACAAAATATTCAAAAATCCAGGATTCAAAGTCCTCCAGAATCCAAAGCTGTTTGAACACCAACATGCTACCACAAGTTGAAAATTTTACACCTAACTTCATGTGATGAGTTTCAGGTAAAATTCAGGAGCATCCAAAATGTTGTGTAAAGTTACCTTTGGGCTGTATCCACGAACTGCATAGGAAACAGAGATTTTGTGTACAGACCTGGATTCCATCCCTAAGACACATCATTCTGAATATGCAAATTATTTCAAACTCTGAAACAGTTCCAAAATCTAAGTCACTTCTTGTTCCAAACATTTGGATAAGCCATGTTCAACCTGGATTGGAAAAGACCTCTGAGAGTTCCTAGCCCAGAGGCCTCATATTCCAATAATCCAATAGGCCCAGGGAAGCTCCAGATTTTCCTAGTTGTAGATTGCTTGACTGGTAAGTCCCAAGCTGAGACTAAACTCTGGGCTGTCTAGATTTTATCATATATATACTGTGTTTTATTTAAGAATATCAGCTGTGCTTGAAGGATTGAGCATAAGAGATTTCTTACTAGTCACGGTGTCAGGCTTGGGAGTTAAGAAAGATGATATTTTGCCTTTACTCTGTACCACGAGGGACATCAAGCTCTGGCAAAGACTCACACATGTTATGATAATCACATGTCTCAGATATGCAGGCGGCATAATTGCAGTCTGTGTATGTGGATACAGGGAAAGGTCTGACTCACACGAGATACAGATTTTTAAAAAGGAGTGAACCTCAGCTAAATTTTAAGAGGTAAGGAGTTGGAGCTTAGTGTGTCAACATCTCCTCCCTTTAAAAATGTTTGACTTCGAACATTAATGAGGCTAAGAAGGCAGCATGAAGTGGTGGAAGGATCTGGGCTTTGGTACCATGTCCTGGTGCCTTGTACACTTTTTCTTTTCTTGTGCTTCAGTTGACCCTTCTGAAAAATAGGTTGAGGATATGTACCGAGTGTGTAGGCTTACGGTTGTAGGATTAGCACCATATCCAGGAGAATAAAGGACAGGTGGAACCAGAGGACAGTGGCAGCAGTAGTGTGGCGTGACACAGTGGGGGTGTGTGTGGGGTCTGCCCAGCTTATAATATGGTAGATGTTTATTTTACACATTTGTCCTAAGTTGCATGGTATGAGGCATGAAGCCTCATTTCTGCCCTGAGTTTTCATTAAAAAATGAGTGGCACTTGAAGAAAAACAACAGTGAGCCTTGTGTTTGAAGTTGTTTAGAAAAACTCATTCTGGAATAACTGAGAGTTTTAGTAGGAAGGTGTAGAATATGTGTGAACAGAGCCCTTCTGTATTGGTGCTCTTAGGAGACCAGGGTGGGATTTGGGCTGAAAAAGGTTCATTCACAATCAACCTTTTCTGCACGGTGTGTGGCCAAGGCCTTGGCTGGCTGTCATAACCATGAGTTTGCAAGGTGTGTTTATGTTTCTTTCCGTCTTTCCACCTATTTCTACATCCTGTTTCTTACACCCTAGACCAAGCCTTTCTGGAGTTTGCCCAGCCCAGCAGCTTTCTAAATAGTGGGCTAGCCCTAGGTTCTTTCCCCCTTAAATGGTTGATAAAAGCCAAGACCTTGCTTTAAGATGGGATAAGTTAGAACTGAAGTCCTTCCCTGAGACTGTCCAGTGACTTTGCATTCCCTGATTAAGAACTCTAAACTTCTTAGCCCAACACTAGGTAGACTTGTCTGAGTTCATTTGATATTCATGCCGGGATCCCTTGCACATCGCCATCTCTTTATCTTGCTTGTGGTAAATCTCTCTTGCCCAATGGCTTAGGGAAGATTTCCTGGTGTTTAATTAAGAGGATTCCGTATAGAAACCTGTGAAGGAATGAAAGAAGCAAGCTAGGCCAAGGCGGGGAACTGGGCAATGGTCCGAGTTTATTTGAAGTGTGACTTCCGTTTGATCCCATGAGGAATCTGCAGCACGGATGCTCTGTAGAGTGGTCTCTCTTTGAGGACAGAAGGCTGGCCTTTAGATTCCCAGACCGGGCAGGCATTGGCCATAGGCTGCCCCTAGGTGCAGGAAGCATCATCCAGGCATTTTCTCCATAGATAACGCTACAACAACTCAAGTACAAGGGAAATTCTCTGGAGAACTTAGAGCCAACATGCTCAGCAGCCCAGAGAATGATACACTGGCCTCGTAAAGGAGCTATGGGCAGGAAACTAGCACCTTTCATGGAACCACTGATCAAGCTCCTGTTGGTCCCTCAAGTCTCAGATTCCAAAACTTTGTACACTTTTTTCCCAGACCAGAAAGTCTTATTCTGAATTTGTGATGACATCCTCTCTGGTTCTTCTGTATGGTTTGTTCAAGGCCTTATCAAAATCTGCCTTGCATAGGGGTGGATTGGCTAATTGTCTGGCTCCCTGCTGGCCGAATGAGTTTCTAGAGGGCATAACGTGTTTTAATTCACCTTTAAAGAGTCTGCTCCCCAGACCCCAGTGCTGTCCCTGTGTGGCCATTTAGTAAAAGTCTTTGGAATTGAAATGAGGTGTGTCATCTTTACATGCTGCCTGGTGTGCCTTGGCCCTGTGGGATTGTTCTTCTAAGCTTCTTTTTCCATCCAGGAGGGGGCTTATCAGGAATTCTAGCTCAGTCTATTGCCCATTTCTACCTAGAATCCCATAGCCATTGAGGTTTTGCAGTGGGCTGTCTAAAACTAAATTTTCTCTCTGGCCTAGAATTTTCTTTCACTGTTTTCCCTGAATGTTACCTGCCCCACTCAACCAGGCAGCCCGGGCAGGTAGCCTGCTGTCACCTGCTGCCCAGATCCTGGGGGAGATGCACAGAAATAAGTATCAGTTCTTGGATTACACTCTGCCTGCCACTCAGAATCCGGCAGGTGATACATTCTGGCTCATGTCATTGAATATCTTGACTTACTGATGCAATTGTGAAGCATCCAGAAGAAAATCGAGACAACTTTGGTGGATCCAAGAATCCTAGCAGGAGAATTAAAAGGTTTACTATTTCCTCATTAGGCCTAGAGCTAGATTCTGCACATTGTAATCACAATCCAAGAGCCAAAAGGAGAAGCTCATTTACTAATTTACATCAGCCATGTTTTCTTCATTGATTTCTCTGTGTTGTATATGAGGTGAGGGTAAAATGGGTTAGAAGTGGTCTTCACATTAAGGAAATGTGCAGTTAAGGGGATGAGATGGCATTGAGACAGTTATGTATCCAATTGATGCTCATTAAGGGAATGACGGGATATATGCCACAAGAAGGAATGTGCATAGGGTATCATATAAGGATTTAGGGACATGGGGCCAGTGGTAGGGTGTGTACCTGAAATATGTGAGGCTCTGGATTTAATCAGAAGTTTTATATGTATTTAGAGGGCCTTAAATCAAATTCCAGCTTCATTGTTTATCAGTTTTTGGACCATGGGCTTGCAACTTAACTTCCTCAGCTTCGCCCTTTTCATATGTTAAATGGAAGTAACAGTAGTACCTACCACATATTTGTTAGTCAAGATTAAATAAGATCTGTGCAAAATGCAAATTGTAACAGATTCATAAATGCTTAGTATGGTTGCGAATGGACCAGTTCTTGTAGGTGCCAGGCAGAGTTCATGGAAGAGGTGAAATTTGAGCAGGCCTCTGAATTTTCACAGGCAAGGGAACATTCAGTGGGAAGAAACAGCTTGAAAAAGGATGAGTTGGGAGATTTTATGATTTATTTAGGAATTAGTGAATGATCTGCAGTAGCTTACATGTGCTGATGCATGTCTGGTGAATTTCAGCCTTCATAAAAAGGTTCAGTAGGGTGGAGCACCACACAGATAGCAATTACCCCACAAATATTCCCTGAGTTTCCTTGATCTGTAGATTGTGGATTTACTTTTTTTGTGTTATATGTTAACATTAATGTATCTTAAAGAACATAGGATATTTGGTACTAAATTTATCTAGTTGCAAAATAAACATGAGTATCCCTTCTTTAACAGATGTACAGATTGGCCCATTTCTTTTCATCATCCTGAAAAAAAAAAAAGACTAGCTTTATCTTCAGGCATTTTTGATGCTGTTACTCAAAGATAGTCTGCTCCATGTAGTGACGCTTCCACTGAGAACCTTCCATGATGCTGGGAATATTCCGCACCTGTACTAACCCCACATCCACCATAAACTACATGGGGGCTATTGAGCACTCAAAGTGTGGCTAATTTGACAAAGAAAATGAATTTTAAATTTTGTTTCATTTTAATTCTTTTAAATTGAGCTGCCCCAGATGGCTGGTAGCTTCTATGCTGGATAACACTACAGTCTAGAAGCTACTTTGGATATCCAAAGAAGGAATTTGCAGAAAGGAAGAAGCACTGAGTTGGAATCCCTTGAGGTAAGGGCGATGGAGGATGCTTTTTTAAAAAAAAATGAAGCTTAGCTTCTTGTTTTGACCTGCTATGTTTTTAAAAGCTTTTAGGCAGTCTGTAACTAGAGTGGGCACTGCTTGGATAAAGTGGCTTGAGAAGTGCCAGGCTGGTGACTGAGCCACAGGAAGCAGCAGTCGTGATCAGGTCCTGTTAATAAACCACAGAGTGCAAGGCTTGTGTGCACAATCTGCACCCCCTTGTGCTCTCTCTCAGGATCCGCTGTTCTCTGGTACATAGTGGCGATTTTTCTTCCGAGCCTCACATTCTAAACAAATGGCAAACTGCTCTGAAGCACATTGAGTACGGGGAGGAAGGGTCCTTCGGCTTTTATTGTGTGTGAACAGCTAATGACAGGAGCTCGCTGTGTGAGGTGACTTATGTTCTCTAGCGGTGTATTTGCTTGCTGGGACAACTATCTTCAGACTGACTGGGTTGAGCAACGGGATGGAACAGTATGAAGTAACACAGACTTCATAATCAGGGCAATTCAGCAAGATTCCATTTGAATTGAATCTGGGTCTGGGCCAGACATGCCATGGAGTGTCTGTGTGGAAGCTGACATTTTAATGATTTGATTATTTTAGAGAGAATATTGTTATGGGCTGTGTTGTCCATTATATTAAGTACTGACTGAGCAAAGTTGCTTCATTACGATGAACTTCCAGTACCTAACTTGGCTGGGTACGTGCACAGTGATTTGTGCCGAAGACCCTAAGGGTAGAGCTCGTGCAATCCTCTTAAAGAAACTCTGTTTAATGACTAAAGCTGTTAATCATATTAAATAAACAGAGCTGCTCTGGGAAAAATTGCCAAATAAGCATAAATCCACAAAAAGGTTTTTCAATGAGCTAGCTAAATGGGGTGTTTCGGGGAATGGTAGACAGGGGAAGATGATGCTTGTGGTATAGTTACAGTTCTGCTGCTGTGTATTGATTGGTCTCCTATGTGGCAGACCCTGGGTTGAGAGAGTGTGACAAAATGTTCTGACTCTTACCACATGAAAGAAGTATTGAGGTGGCAGGCAGTTTCAAACTGATGCTTATTATTGTTGTGTTTTTTTTTGTATTTGTAAGCAGTTTCATGCGAATGTTTCTTAAAAAGCAAAGTGGCAACTCTGCCCACTCTTCTTGGCCAGGAGAGATTTTCTTCACTTGTGAGATGCCTGGGATGGGAATAGTCCCAAGCAAATCTATGTGGTATCCCAGACAGGGAGTGTGGTGATCTTAGACCTGCCTTGTTAGAGATGTCCCCTGAGAATACAGTTGTATCTGACCAACCTCAAAGACAGGCAGGGAACTGCCAGTCTTCCAGGTTTTGTTTGAAAAGAGATCTGAGATAAGGGTGTGATCTCTTCCCCTGACCCCAACCCTCAGATTTGTTTTCTTTGCAGTAGTTTTAGTAGAAATAGATTGCTAAGACAGATCATCTGTTTAACTGAGCAAATAAGGAATTGGTCCAGTTTTCCAAAGGCAGAGGTTTTGGGGGGTGATGGCCTGATTTGGAGGAGAAGCCTCTCACTCCTGTCTACTACCTTAGGCCAGATTTTATACAAGCAGCTTCATTCCCTCCTCTCTGCCTGGTGTTTCTTCTGTTTGTACCAGGAGCGGAGAGCTCGGAACACAGCAATGTACCATGGAGTTTGGCTTTCATTAAGCCTTATACCTGCTCCTAACATTTTTAGTTCAGTATGTTGACAATGCAGGTTCTTCCTGTACTTCTGAGTTTCTTTGTGACAATTATTACAGAGGTCTAAAATTAAGTAAAGAAAAGTAAACCTATGATTTACAGAAACACATATTTCATTGAACTCTTCCAGAAAGTTGGCTTTGGATGTCACTTTACTACACAGGCTTTCTAAAGAAATAATGTATGGGTTTAAGGGATGGAGAGAGAGAGAGAGAGAGAGAGAGAGAGAGAGAGAGAGAGAGAGAGAGAGAGAGAGAGAGAGAGAGATAGCATGTGTCTGGAGAGCTAGTCACACAGAGGTAACAATGTTAGCTCCTACAACTGCTGCATTGCTTCTTGAGAACTCCCTGTATAGGACAGGCCTTTCTCACCTTCATTATAATTTAATGCTTGCCATCTCCTATGAAGTTTAAAGTCTCCCTCTTAGAAATAAAGAAATCTAGGCATAGAGAGGCAGGTGAGTTTAGTAACCAACAGGCTGGTTTTTAAGCCCTGGTGTTTTCATAACCAAGCTCCCATGCTGTCTCTCTCAGGTGTTCTCTTTGAGCTGTGTTCTGCCCACTGCTAAGGATTCTCTGGGATAATTGCCGGGAGACTGGGCTTGAGTAGTTTTGAGACTCTCAACCTCTGTGCATGCATTCTCTTTCTCTCTCTCTCTCTCTCTCTCTCTCTCTCTCTCTCTCTCTCTCTTCCTCCCTCCCCCCTCCCATTCTTCTTTTTCCTGTCCCTTTTCCCTCTCTTTTCCCCTTTGTCTCTTTTGGTGATACTCTGTTTTGCGCTGAGCTCTATCCCCTTATTTTGAGTCAGTCTTGCTAAGTTGCCCAAACTGGACTCCATCATGCAATCCTCCTACCTGAGCCTTCAGAGTGCTGGTATTACAGGTGTGTACCATCATACCTGGCCAAACCTTTTCTTATAACTTGTTTCTATCCTGAGTTTCCTTGTTTAATTTTCTTGGAAACAAAGGTTGTGTGCTGGAAAAAAAAAATAGATGAAAAGGTACACACTGCTGCCTTGTGCCACAGCGCCGATGTGAGTCCTTGTGCACATTACAGCCGGACCTGGAGGTGAGAGTAGTTCTCTGCCAGGGACTTGTTGCATTCCAGCCTTCCTGCTGTAGCCCAAAGTGGAAAGGCAGGAGTCCTTTGAGTGCATACTGAGAAGCAAAGAAGGTCATCCAGGTGAGAAGAAAGGGGAATGCTTATAATGAGCTCTTAGAGGGCATCCTGAAGCATCCAAACCACAGCTTAATGGGAACCAAGTTCTGGTCTCTGCTAGAGCCGTGGGGCCTCTTGTTACATCCATGCTCACTCCTCTCTCTCTCCCTCTCTCTTGCTCTGTCTCTCTGTCTCTCACTCTCTTGGTCTCTCTATTCTACTGGAGGTTAAACTCAATAGCTTTACACTGAGCTTTATTTCCAGACCTTTTATATTATTATTATGAGACAGTATATCCCTAAATTATAAAGTTGCCCAGGCTGGGTTTGGTTCCCCAGCTAAGTGTAAGCTGGGCATGGAAGTACCAACTTGTAATCCCAGCATTCAGTAGGCTGAGACAGATGGATTTCTATGAGTTCAGTGCCCTTTTGGGCTACATAGTGAGTTCAGGACCAGCCTGGACTACAGAGCAAGACTCTGTAGTAGTTAGATCCCCACATTGAGCAGAGCGTGCTCATGTGCTTGTGCGATCTTCACAGGTAGGCATTTCTGGGAAGATCTTCTTTTGGGGTGCACAGCTTCCGTCTTCTTTTTAAGAGAAGCAGTAATGGAGAATTTGACATGATGACCTACTAGAAAGATCTGCTTATAATTTTTTTGTTTTGGGGTGAGCGACAGTTCATTTATCCAAAAAATTCAGTTCATTTATCCAAAAGTATTGCGCTCGTAGTCCATGTCTAATAACTGCCATTGTGGTGAACCTCTGGCTTGAAAATGGGAAGGTGATAACCGTTGCTTGTAATTGTGTCCCTTATGTGGTTTGCACCAGAGAGTGCTCTTGTGTTCACAGCTGTGCAGGGAGTGACTGGGGAAGCACTCAGAATGAGACACCGTGGTTTAGTCATCTGCCTGTGGATTATCTTTTTTTGAGATTCTGCCTGGAACCTCCACTGCACATTTCTTTACGTTCCTCCTGGTAGTTCTTTGTTGAGCTGTGCATTACTGGCACTACTTGGTCATGTTTATCTCATAGAGAAACAAGATGTATTGAGCACTTACTGTGTATCTGTTACTCTTTTGTGTACGGTGTGTGTATGAATGCATTTCCTCCTCGTGGCCATCTAGGACATGTGGATCTCCACTCTGACCTGTAGAGAAAAACTAAGGAGCAGAGGTCCTCAGACAATAGAGTTAGCCACCACCTGGGCACTATTTAATCAACCTGGGACTCAGCTGTTTCAGTCTTTGACCTTGTCTTTTTGGGCTGTTTGTTTCAGTGGGCGCATAAGTCAAGGTCACTGACCTTTCCGTGCCTGTTTTCAACTGTGACATAGGTACTTGTTCCACAGGAAATGTTGTCAACTTTTATTTTGTCCTAAAAATAAAAATACCTGTCTCTACAATACAGTTTTTATTTTAATATTGATTCACATGTCAGGAGGCCCTGAAGAATACGAGCACATGTGTCTCCAGTCATGTCTCATAGACAATCAGATCGTTGCCTGTGATCCCACAGATTCAGGGGTTACTGGGTTTCATTGTTATTGCTAATTTCTGTGAAATGTGAGAACTGAGTGAGTTTCAAGCTAGATTTCTCAGCTCTTCTTAATTATTACGTCTTTAAAAATATTCTTCTTCATGTGATTATTGTTATCTAGCAATCCGCATTTCTGTGTTTTCAGGGGAAGATTTTTTTCTTCTTTACTCTTTCCAGAAAGACTTTTAAAAGTCTGAAGATTTTAAGGTTGAAATTAAAAAATTTAAAATGACTTTTTTACATTCTGTGCCTGTGTTGTTATAATTTATTGTTTGTTTGCATGAATATATTTAATCAAATATTTATTACAAGTCAGACATTTTAATTAGCGGCAAGATAGATTCATCCTGGTTCATAGTCTCTTTAAACAGAACTACAAGTCCTGGAAAGCCCTGGCCTTGGCATTGGACCCTCTGCCAGAATCTCATCATTCATTGTTGAGTCACCCAGATGTCGGATTCTTCCCTTGCTAATGAGGCCATTGGCCTAGATGTTCTGTGTCCACTCCAAAGGTCCAAGATACTGTGATAAGGGATGTGTCGTCCAGTGATCATTAATAACAGGCTCCTTCAATAAGGAGGAAGTTGGCTTCTTAAGTCCCGACTCTTTTGGCAAGTAGCTCTCACTATTCTATCTTCTCATTTCCCGTGGTAGCTAATAAAAAAAAAGGGAGCTGTTGGTAAGCCTCAAGAGACCAAGGGTTGCAGGATTTAGCATGCAAACCAGACTGACCACATAAATTATGAGGTCAAGCACAACATGATAATACAGATATCTCTGCTGAAAAATTATGAATTTCAAGAAGTAGCAAAGTAATAAGTAAGCATGTAACTCTCCTGTGAATACAGATTTCCTATGTTGTGATAGGGATCACGTACCCATGAAGCAGGTCTCACTTAAATAAACGTGATCAGAGATAGGAGGATCTTCTGACTTTGTAATTGTATTCCACAGTGTGTTAGTATTTGTGTCATTTTACAAAGATTTTCTCTCTCTCTTTGTCTCCCCATCCCCCCTGTATTGGGGTTGAACCCAGGGTCCTTGTACTGAGCTATATCCTCAGCCCTTTGAAAAATATATTTTGAGACAGGTTCTCATGAAGTTATTGAACTTAAAGTCTTCCTACCTAAGCCTGCTAAAGTGAAGATTCTAAATTTTAATTGCAGGATCCTTATATGCCTGTTAGCTCTTGTGAGTACCAAGTTCCTGAGAACTGCAGTTTACTTTCTAGGTACTCCCTCCCATCTTCCAGCAAAAGAACTGGAACATTGTGTTTGTATAATGCAAATAATGTGATTTTTATTTATCATAAGAATTTGATCTTTTTTTTATTTGTTTGCTTGCTTGTTTTTGTTTTCAGAGTGACCCCTCTGCCAGAGAAATAGGTTTTAAAAATCTGTCATAAGAAGCCAAAGTAACATTTAACAGGGGGCTTGGGGAACTAAAATGGGCTGTTGGGAAGGATGCTCTGAGATGGAACCTGGCCCATGCATCACAAAGGGAAGAGCTCTAAGATAGTAATTTAAAAAACCTTTTTGATGCAAATAAATCATTATATTTGTTGCTAGTTGGGATTTTAGGAAAGAAGATAACCAGCTGAGGCAGAGCAAAGAAAGTCAGTGAGCAGAATTTGTATGCTTGCAGTGTTTGGAACTCTGCATTTATTCCTTGTGGTATTTTAAGTAGATATGGTCTTCTTCTGGAGGGGCTGGTTATTACTGTGTGCATCCCACATGGGAGAGAGCCCAGAGAGGGTGCATGGAAGGGGCTGTGAGTTGCACGTGCAAAGGCTGGACTCCAGGGTGTGGGAAAAGCCTCAGAGGTGAGATTGATAAAATAGGCTTTGGCATTCAGGGCTTTAGTTGCTCAATTTCTTGTAGAATTTCTGGCAGATCTTTTAACCAAGAGATATCAGTGGTGCAGTTATTTTCAATAACCTGGACTCTCCTGGAAAATTCAGCAGTCTGTCTAAAAGAAGGGAAATAAAGATGTTTATGGGCACAGCCTTTTCTGCAAGCATTTTTATTGGATATGGATCTTCTAAAGCTACATAGTAGAATTGTTGGCCTTCTCTCTTTGTTATCCTACATTGTAACTTTGTTTTTCACCGACCTCCCTTCCCCCCTGTGCCCAAGTTTCTGGGAACTGCTTTATGAGCCTACACATTTAGAGCCTTTAGATTTATTTAATGACTGTGGTAACTAATGACTTTGTGGGTTCAGTTTTTGAGTACCACTGTGATTCCCTAAATGGTAAAGTGTCTTAGATGTGGAAGTAGGAGAACTTTTACAAAGAGTAGCCATTTAGATGGGTGTAGATGAGGAAGCCCTACCTGGGATTCCACCGTTAAAGAAGGAATCACTGCATCCTAATGCCTAGGTCCGTAGGCTATAGAGCAGTGGCCAGCTTAGATCTAACTTACAGCCAATAAATCCTTCTAAAATTATTCTGAATACAGAGGAGGGAAAAGCCAGAGAAAAAGTTCACCACTTACACTATGCAAAGAACAAAATTAAAGATTGCCATGGCAGCCATGGTGGAATTTCACTGGGGTTGTGGGCTTTATGTTCTTGGAGAAAATCACCTACTGACAGCCCTTCGAGCGTGGTGTCATTGTGCTAGATTGAAAAGAATGCAGTATGGAGCTGGAGGCATTGGCAGCCTTTGAATCTAGTACAGTATTGTATCGCTCTCACTGAGGGAGAGGCAAAATATTTGGCCCTTTGAGTCTCAATTTCATTAACTTTAAATTTGAGAAGCTAAGATGGAGAACATGTGAACCGAAGATTGGAAGATACTAGAGATGAACACTTTTTCTTGTTTTTAGGCCTAAGTACTTCTAATCTATGCACATAGACCTGGAATCATAGCTTTCCAGAGTTGGCAAAGGATGTGAAGTGCTGTGAGGTTGGGACACCAGGCTGTGTGAAAATGAGGTTGTTATCTCCACAAACTTACATCTCAATGCTGAAATGTGATACCATGCCTTTCCACCTGTTGTATTGTTAAGGTTTTTGGTTGTTGCTGTTATTCATTTTTCCTTTCAACAATTACATGTCAGGGTCGGTACTGAATGCCCTGGAAAGACTGATAGTAGACAGGCAGGGTTTCTGTTCTCATAGACCTTACAGCCTCCTGTTACACGAGAAATCATAACATGAGTGAGAGAGAGTATCATCTTGTTTATGAAAGTACCACAAAAGCATTTCCATTTCCTGCCTGGAGATTCCCACTGTGCCTTTGGTATGGCATTTTTTCTTGCTCACAAAATCACGCACATACACACACATGCACACACATACATGCATGTGTGTATGCTGTCCATGGAGACATGTCTTTAAGCTTATAATGAAAGACGTATTAGAATTGAAATGCGTAGAATATATGCTTGTGAAGTGTAGTTTGTGTGGGAAATGAGCTACTGAGTTCGGGGGACTGCAGCCTATTTCATATAAAGTTACTCACCTGTAAGTATAAAAAAATTTACATGTAACTCCCAATAACTCTTGTCTCTTGTACAAAGTCTCTTTTTAATGGGTAGACTTCAATGTGTAGGAAATATTGTTTAGTCTTTGATAAGACTTGGGCTAGGTTTCCTGCCTTTCTAAACCATACTGTATCAGACTTCTTCCTCACAGTCCTTTCCTTTCCCCCACAAGTCTGCTGCACTATAGGAGACACAGCTCCTCTGGGTTTCCTGCTTTACCTGTTTTACTCCGTAGTGATTATTACTTTTTTTGTAAAGTGCAGTGTGTCCAAGAAGGCCCAGTGAGATCAATAGGGTCCCTCCTCATGTGTGATTGCTAGGCAAGTGCTTTAACCACTAAGCTATATGCCCAGCCCAACTTCTGTATTTCTAACACAGCCCTATGTGATGCCAGTTGCTCTTACCCAAGGGCTTATCAGCTTGGCAGAGCTACAGCGAGAACCTACCTGCTTTAATTCTTAGTTTGGAGGAGTTCTTTTCAATACCTCACTGATAGCAAATCCATGCCTCTGTTTTTCCTCTCCCTCTGTTATGACAGGCGACACTGCCCAGTGACTAGCGCATTTCCAGTGAGCCAAGATGCACAGTCAGAGTCGTTCTCAATTTGGTGCTACCTACTGAGGAGTGGGTTCCAGGAGTAAAACACAGGTCATCCTGCTACCATTGTTGCTTAAGCCTGTTAAGCCTAGTGCGATTCCAGTGCCCCTTTGTTCTGAGTCTCATCAAGCTCCTTTTCCCCTCTTTGTCCTTGCTTCCTTCCTTCTTTTCTTTGTCAATTTTGAGTCAAGATCTTCTTAAATGTGTCTGGGTCACTGTTTCCTCTTACATCCTGCTGGTTATTGCCCCTTTGAAAGGAGCTTCCTATTGAGGGTTGTCAGGCTCTACCTGATACCAGCACTTGAAAGCATCACCTCTATGAAGAATTCACAGAGTTTTTTTGTTTATTTTTGTTTTTTGGGTTTTTTGCAGATAACACAAAGATTTTTTAATTTTTTAAAAATATATTTTATTTATTTGTTTTTTATGTTTTGACACTGATTCTGGCAGAATTAGCCAGAAAAAGAAGTTACTAAAGAATACTGGACAGATGTTTAGAACTCAGTTAAACTTCTGTGGCTGGCTCTTGAAATGCTGCATCTGACTGGCTGACTGAGGTCCATTTCTGACCCTAATTGGGCAAGGGAACAAGACCAAGGGAAGACAGTCTTTCTCTCTTTGTAGTGAGAGGCACCTTGCTTCTCTTAAAGATTCTAACAATGGGTAATTCCTTGATCACAGGAAAGGGGCAGTGAGCAACCAGGCAGAGGATGGCAGATGTTCCTCATAACTTTTATGGTCATGGAAAGTTATTTAACAAAAGTTTCGGAATAAAACTAAACCTTGGCTACCAACTAACTCTAGTAATGCAATGAGTTGCTCCTCTGTTCTTTTTAGTTCTGACTTTTAGTGTCACTACATTGTCAGTTCCTTAGGAAAATGCCATCTGTATTTTACATTAACTTGCCCCAGTTTCTTTACATTGGATCTTTGAAGATAAAATTACTTGTTCAGATAGACGGAGGTGTAGATGGAGGTGTCCTCCTCTTTCTCCTTTAGGAGAGAGGACCCTTGAGGAATTGAAGGTGGAAGTGCTGACAGCTGTTTGGTTCAAGTCCTGTGCAGCCCCTCAAGGGACCTCCAGGAAGACTGGTCTTTCGAAAAGCTGCTGCCTCTGAACCAAAGTGGATTATCTCCTCTAGCACCAAATCCAATTGGAAATTGAACATTTAATGTTCTTACAGAGATTTAAATGAAAAATTTAAGGCTACAATTTTAGTAAGTGGAGAAGCAGAGGGGGATAGGGAGAGAGGGAGGAAGGAAGGGCGGGAGAGATAGAGAGAGAAGGAGAAAGAATCAGAGTAAGGCAGGATGATTCTTTTAGGAGTCTGGATGTACAGTTACACAGCTGTATTTCTTCTACAAAGAATATTTTCTAGGCAGATGAAAAATTGAATATTGAAATATACAAACCTCAGGATCAAGGATGATTGTTGTGCCAGTGTGCTATGACTCTCACTTTTCCCTCTCTTGGCTTCTTGTGTGCCTCATAGGAATGTGATCAGACATAGGAATAGGATTTGCATATGTATAAATAGTACTGGAGACTTTGGGGAGGAGTGGCTCCCTTTAATAGGCATAGGATTTGGAAATGGCATTTTGTCCCTCGAATAGAAGTCTGGTTTAGATAATTGACATAAATTAGACTTTCATATGTGTGGACATCAAGACTTTGCTCAGCAGCCACCTTTACATCTGTTCCTTCGTTTGATCTTCATTCTAACCCCATGAAGGTGGCTTAACAGGAGTCATTATTCTCGTTTTTCCAACGAGGGAATGATGCCCAGAGGAAAGCTTCCAGATGAGAGAGTTCTCAGTAATGTTTCTAACAGTGTCCTCCACTGAAATTGTTGCTGCCCTCTCAAGTCTAGGAACTGGTTGCTGTTTTCTCCCTTGGGTGCATGAAAGGCTTCTCCTTTGCGTGTCACCTTGGGGCTGTCTCTGAGAGGGCCTGGGGGACTTAATGCATCAGGAGGGTGCCCCAGAATCCTCAGATAAAAGGTTAGTATTTGTTATCTATATTCTTGTTAATAATGCTGGCCAGAGAAGTTGCAGGCAGGGCTTCACCGGGAGCCGTTATTAGTCCTTGCTCACTGTGTAAGTTGTAACTACATTTTAAAAACAGAGAAAGGAAAATAACAACCACACTTTTGGTGTAAAATGTTGGAGGATGACCTGTTAGTATGGTCATGTGTTTTTACCGTTTTACTTACTTATCTGTTCTGATTTGAAGATACAGATGTATTTTAGAATTTATCTCCTGTATGCTGGAAGCTGAGGTCCTGTAGGTCCAGGCTGAGGAGTGCGATTTTGCTTGATCAGTGCCAGGAGTGAGGTGGCAGCACCCAGCACTCTGTTCTTGCCCAGCCCCTCATGTTATCTATCCTGTGGCAGCTGTGGAAGAGCCGCTGTATGGCCATAGGTCTGTTTCCTCCTCCACCATAAGCCCTGGGTGGTGAGCTGACCACCTCCCAAGGAGCTTGGAAAGAATAACTGTGGACGGGTGGGGGGTGGGGGGCAGCCTGTCGGTTGTAGAAAAGCACGCTGTAAGCCCTCACCGCCATAGCTAACAAGGGAAAGGGAAAGCAGTGGTCCAGTGCTTACATCCCGGGAGATTTTGCATAATGATTGTTTTCGGTGGTGTTTTCTTTGCTAAATGACAAGGTTGCCCTGCTTAGGAGATAATGCAAAAGAAGAACACGCGAGGCTACCATCTAGGAATGTGTTACTAATTCGTGAGCCATTTTACTCTTAAAAATCTCACTACTGATGCTGATAAAAAATAAAAACTTGCTTTTATCTCTTTCAGTTCTTTCCTTTCCTCTTTCACTTCAGCCCTGACCTCCTTTTCACCCCGTCCCTCTCAACTGTCAACATGAAGAGATTTGCCTCAATCTAAAGGAAATAAGACTTTAAAAACTCATCTTGACATGGACATAAAACCTATAATAATTTGCAAAATATTACACTACCTGACCCTGTAAGAGCATGTAGTTGATTCACTTAATATGATTTGAAACTTGAACTTTGAATAACTAATGAGCTTTTAAAAGGTATTGTAGGTGTTTTCTTAATTTTCACTCTAAGAAGCGTGAAAAGTAAAGAGAAGTTGTACTATTTTATTATTTTTCTGAAAAGTTGTATTTGATTCCCCAGGAGTTAAGTGAGGCCAAGTTAGGGGTCTCCCAAATGTGGATGTAGGCTGTATTGAATTCAGGAAATATGTAGGCCCCACCACCTCAAGACTATAGATGGTTCACTTAGGGAGACTGATCCATGACTATTAATTTTGAACTCCATTCCCATCATTGTTCAGGTGTATCCAACATATTATGGCAGCTGTTACTCACGGGTATAATAAGATGCCCCACTCTATCAAATAATGTTTTAAAGTAACAAACTGTGATTCCGTAGGATGCTATTATGCATTTGTTAGATGATTTCATGTCATGGGGTGTGAAGTCCTGTGTGAGCTTACCTGAGGTGAGAAGAGAGAGAGACAGAGACAGAGACAGAGACAGAGACAGAAAGAGAGAGACAGAGAGAGACAGAGAGGCCTAAGAGAGAACTGCAGGTTGCAGAGCTGCCTAGGAAGGTGAGTCCCTGTAGTATGCAGTTTTCCTAAGGTGCCGTCTGTGCTGGAGTGGCTTGTCAGCAATGCGACTGCCTTTTTGAATGACCCATGCTCCTGGAGGTACCTCCTCCTCTCCCCTATCCCTATAAGTAACCCCAGTGAACTCATTGCTTCCTCAGGTTAGGCTTTGATGTAATCATTACTTTGATCTGTTCATAAGGCTATGCTTAGATATATCTGGGGTGAATGGACCTGAGGTTACGTCTTCCCAGGGAGACAGCAGCAGTTTCATCTGGGGTGTGGCTTATCTTCCCTGCAGCTTCCACTCCAGCAGGAGAATCTGCCTTCCTTGTGACATGGTAGCTCTGGTTCCCCAGACTCAAACAGCAGAAGTGGAAGTGATGGCCCACCTACTGGCTACACTGAAGGCAGGTGTAATGTCCCACCTGTGGCATTGTGTTGCTCAAAGCAAGGCATTAGCCCAATCCAGATCAAGAAGAGGGGAATGGATTTACTCTACAAAGAAGAAGCTACAAAAGCCTTCAGGAAGGGAGAATGTAATGGAGACTGGAGACCGTCATTGAAATTGAAATTTATCATATGCATTACACGTGTGCATCATGGTCATTCCTGCTTATATTGAGCCATTAGTTCCAGGTAGAGATCAACTGTGTGGAGCTCCTTTGTGGTAGGACCCGTAGGATTCCTTCTGCCGCTCATAAGACCTGGCAACATGCCAAATGCCAGGCAAAAGCTCACAATTATTGATTAAAAGAGCCTGCTGGCAAAGTCCTGCAGTTCCAGAACTGTGGGAGGCTGAGACAGGAGGATTATAAATTCAAGTCCAATTAGAACAATTTAGTCAGTAAGCAAGACCCTGTCTCAAAATCAAAAGTAAAAATTGTGCTGGGAATGTACCTCAGTGTGAAAACCCTGAGCTCAATCTCCTGTACCCCACCTCCTCCCCCCCCCCCCCAAAAAAAAAAAAGTGCTGTGAAGTTTTAACAAAATCTAAAATAAATCCCAGGAAGTAACATTGTTGGGAACTAGGAAGTACCAACGCCACATTCAACACACTGATATCTCTTTTGTTACACTATCTTGTATCTTTAAAATAGTGTTTCAGGATGCTTTGCAGCTCACAAAGAAAGTCATGCGACAGATGGATGTGTGCCTTGGGTGCGTATGCAGCATCCCCAGGAAGGGCAGAGGACTCCCTCCCCAGCATTGGTGTTCATTATGGCACGATCCTTTTTGCCAGCTCCCACCGCCACCCCAGGGTGCTCACCAAGATTGGCTCATCTGGGTATTTCTGGAACCTACCACTTGGGGCACCTAGTCATATTGGCCGTGTATCTGAGTAGCATTCATCGTCAAGTACTCTCTCAGTCCGTTTTGTGCTGTAACGACCAAATCTTGCAGGTTGGGTACTTTATAAGCAATAGAAGTTTATTTGGCTCATAATTCTAGAGGCTGGAAAGTTTAAATTCAAGAGGCTGCATCTAGTGAGAGCCTTTTTACTACACCTTCCTGTGGCAGGAGGCAGCAAGAGATCAAACTTGCAGACTCCAGTCCCTTTATTATCAGCAATAATCACTGATGAAGGTGGATTTCTCATGACCTGTTCACTTCCCATTGCATCCCACCTTCCACTGTTGCATCGGGATTAAGTTGCCAATGCCTACTTTTGTGGTGGGCGGGAAACACATTCAAGCCATGGGCCAGGGTATCTGGTTGCTCCTTGAGGTGCCCCTCATCTCCAGTTTTTCTTCTTACTGAAGATCCCATGCTACTGAGGGCCATAAAAGGCATAGGGATTATATACACATCAGAATGTGCAAGTGTGATAATTACCCTAGGTGGGGCGGGAGCTTGCATCTTGGCATCTATCCCATTAACTCTGTTAAGTGATTTTAGACTGAAAATTTCTAGTGTGAATTCTGACAACCTATTAACAAAGAAAATATTGAAGAAGCACCAGTAGGTTTTTGATTTTCCTGTGAGCATTAGGACAAAGATAAAGAGGGCTGTAACTGTAGGAAATTGCTTATGAAAAGATCTTTATTTGTGGCAGCTTATGAAAATCCCTGTTCTTATCTTTTCCAGTTTTCTTCCCATTGGTATGATTATCAGTATTACTACTTTGTTAATGTCCAGAAAAAAAGCAATGGATTTTAGAAGACTTTCTGGAATTATTTGTATGAACTTTTATTTGTATTAATTCATTGTGTTTGGAAGACACAATTTTTGAATAATATTGTTAAAACATAAACTGACATTGGAATGCTTTGTTAAAGAATGAATTTCCAACTTTACTTCCCAGTCATTTTTAATCTCTTTCTGCCTTCACCTGCTGTTTTAATAATGCATATATTGTCATTCTCAAAATGTAGCTGCAGAGCAAGTGCAGGCGTCTTCATCCTGAGAAATATAAAGCTTTAGAAGAAAGAAGAAACCCACTGGGTTTCCTGAGTAGTAGTGAAGGTGACTGTGTGTGGGGGTGTGTGTCAGTGTGCGTGAGTGTGCTCACTCTGCTACCCTGGAGACTGGTACCTGAATTACTCTGACCTAAAAACACACTGTAGATTTTAACACCCCTCCAGCAGAAGGGAAGAGGAAACATTTGCAGAATGGGATTATCATACCCACTGCCACCCAGGGGCCAAAGAAGTGCAGCTTTCTATTAGGAGATCACAGTAAATCACTCAAGAGGATGGCAGGCTTGTTAACATGGATAAAGTCACAGTAATTTATGTTTAAATAACTTTTCTGTGTCAAGACATAGTATCATTCTGTCCCTACAGAATCGCATCTATTCCCTGCAAAAGAAGAAAAATAAATAAAAGAAATGCCAAAACCCACCAGTGTTTATTAAGAAAACACAGAAAAGACAGTAGCATCTTGCTATCAGTTGGCTTTGACACAGACAGCAGCCCCTCTGATGTACAGTTTTAAGTATAAAGCAGGGTTTATCTTAAATGGTGACTTGGCATATTATTTATTCGATTGTAGAAAAATATTTTGCTAATTTTTGTGAGAATGAAAAATTTGAAGCAATCTTAATTTCTACCATCAAGAGACCAGTTTCAAGCACTGCAGTACATCTATGTAGTAGAGTACAAGGGAGAATTTTAAAGGAATAAGGGTAGATCTAAAATGCCCCTCTAGGGGTGAAGAAAGAAGGTCACCTTTTTTTCTTTTTCTTTCTTTTCTTTTTTCTTTTCTTTTTTCTTTTTTTTTCTTTTTTTTTTTTTGAGGCAGGCTCTCTCTCTGCAGTCCAGGCTGGTTCTGAATTCACTATATACCCAAGGCTGACCTTGGACTCACAGCAATCCTTCTGTCTCAGGAGGGATTACAGGCATGCACCACCATGCCCGGCTTGTGTGGTGTTGAGGAATCGAACTCAAGGCCTTGTGCTTGCTAGGCAAGTACTTTAACTGCTGTGCCATTCCACTAGCCTCTACTCTGCTTTTATATCCAACTAATGGCAGTAGCACAAAGAATGACAGAAGAAAGGGAGATTTTGCCTTGAGTCCCTGAAGTAATGGTGGAAGCATCTAAGACAGACACATACACATGGGAACATGTGTGCACACTCATGCAGAAGAGAGAACCCTGAATTATTGTGATGCACTGGACCCAGGACTGGGGAGAAGCCCAAGCTGCAATTCATAGTGCATTCTCTCTACATTTTCTGTAGTTTGATGTTAACCTCTGATGAGGGGTCAGTCAAGCAAGGGAGACCAGGACGCTGCTGGATAGCATCCCCTTGGACTGCCTGATGCCTTTGAACAAATGTTCAGTCATCCCATACCAGTTCTGTCATCTGCAGTCATTCTTAGTACTTATGCTGTAGCTGTAATTATCTGGAATCTGTCTCACAGCTTTCATATGAAAGCTATTAAAAGTCAAGATACTGATTTCGGGATGTTTTCGTAAATTCTGGGAAGGAATGTTTCTTCAATGGATCTTGACTTTGGGGCAACAGATTTATATGTCTTATGGTGGTCATGTCTTGTAATCACAGATGACTCACTCGCTGGGGTCAGGGTCCAGTCTAGCAGAATAAACCCATTACTCTTCGCTGTCTGTCCCTAGTGCCTGCAGCCTACTGTTCTAGGTCCATAGGGTGTGGTACAGGAGGCCCATAAACAAGCTCCCCCAGGTGGAGACCTGCACCCCCAACCCAGCTGGGTTTCCTTCTGGTCCTCATTGCCTGTCCCACAAGTCAGACCACTGAAATAATTCTTTTCCAGATCCCTTTTAGCTCTGGAGGGAGATGCTTATTTTTTAAATATAAAATAAGTGTTTGTCTACTGCAACCATTGGAACAATCAGGGAAAGGACTGAAATAACAAGTAAGTCCTGTGTCCCTGCCTTGGCTCCCAAAATATAAAATTTTGAAGAAGCAAGCAATTTTAGAACTTGAAAACTGTTGAGGTGATCTTTAATGGTGGCAGCACCTGTCCTGTGCTTTATTATAGGGCAAGGAAAGCTCTTTACAGGACTGGAATGTTCTTGTTTTGTCTTTCTTTTGTGACTCCTCTATTGACCACAAAGCTCGTTCTGCTTCTATTTTGCACACCTTGTCTTCATTAGTCCTCTTTTCATGTGTTTACAAGTCAGCCCTCTTTTCTCTCTTTACCTTCATTTTCTTCCCTGTCCTTTTTTCTTCCTTCTATTTTCCAGTGTTTCAGGGATATCCTAAAAATAACTCTGGTCGATCCCAGTGTGAAAGAGGTTTGCATCTCAGATTAAGTGTCCATGCTTTTAAAAACTAAAATAATAAATATTGTTGACGAAATCAATAAATGTTTACTGGGTGCTTGCCTGAAAGACACTATGTATTAGAATTTGTGAGCATATAATATTAAACCATATTTGTATCTGACCATTCGTGTTCAGAGTGGTACAAGAGAGAGTTCTAGAAATCCTGGATTATGGCTTTTTTTTTTCCTGCCTTGGCTCCCAAAATATAAAATTGCAGATATTCAAGGGAATGCTTTTTTTGAGTAGTTCCTAAGAAAAGTAGATGAGAAATCCAAAATTTGTATGTATTGTTCGCTTCTTTCTGCAAGGTCCAGAGACGGTTCTCCACTGATTCTTCTCTCTCTCTCTTCTTCTTGTGATGATCCAGCCCAAGGCCTTCATTCTGAGCTACATCTCTGGCACATTTTTTATTTCTGATTTTGTTGCTGAGTTGCTCAGGTGAGGATTGAAATTACGATCTTCCTGCCTCAGCCTCCTGGAATATTAGGGTTACAAGCCTTAGCTACTGAGTTCACCTGACCTTTCATTCTTAACTTGTTTTTTGATCATGAACAGGGTGGCTCTCTGAGTTTGAGTGATCAGTGATTGACAGTTACAAATTTCTGTCCCTTTAGAAGTTTCATTTGTAACATGTAGACTCAGTTACACTTTTGATAGAGAATCTAAACAGGCCATTCAGATGGAAGGAGTTTTGGCTCTAGGGTTGCCATGCATGGCTCTATCTGCTGTCTTCAGGGGCTTGGTGGAACATGTTTTCCTACTACCCCATAGTATACCCGGAGTCAGGAGGTTTCTAGCTGTGTGGGAGGCTTATTGCGGTTCCTCTAATCTGTGATCCTTTCTTGTCATTGGTATAATTAAACCACTGGGGAAATTTATTCATGAAAGTACTTAATAATTCTAAAGAATTTACTTGAGCCAAACATACTTACTCATGAGGCAAGTACCACTACCATGTACATTTCTAGCTAAAGAGGCTGAAGTGTGTACAACACAAGTGATCCCCAAGGGTCTCCTGCCACAGAGTCTGGGAATCATAAGTCAGCCTTGAACAGCTTGCATCTGGCATACAGTGTTTGGCCTTTGATTCTTCTGCCATTCTCCATCACTGATCTTCACAGATTCAGGCCATTGGGTAGACCACTGCATATCCAGTAGCATCCAACAGCAAAATTCTTTTTCAGACATATAGGAAGTACTTTTTGATAGTTTTGCTAGTCTAGGATCTTGTGGCTCCTGCCGTGAGCTTATAAAATGGCCCTCAGGGTAGTATCAAAACATTTTGTCTTACTACTTTTCTAGGCCTTGGTGAGCTCATCTATAAAATAAGGGCAGTGACCCTTGACCATGTTGTGTAACCTATGAAACAGAGACAGGATCACACATGATTGGTTCTTAGTTTCAATTCTCTTCTCATTTCCTCCTTGACACTTCTCTCACTGTACTTCCTGATTTTTTCTCTTGTTGTCACCATAACTCACTGTATCTCTTGACAGGCTATAATTTCAAGTAGCAAGAGAGCAGACTGGCTGAGTTTCTAGCAGTCTTGAGTTCTCAGGGGGAACACTTATTTGTTTGTAAACTGAGGTCCCGTGCCACACCAGTGGGACCATATTTCTGGGTGTTCTGGAGAGGAAGTAGTGTCTTGCCAGGAGACAGATGTATCACAGGATCTGTGAAATGGCCAGCTAGTAGAAAATGATCTTGTTCTGATTTCCCTTTCTTCTGGGAGGAATTTTATCTTCATTGGCAATCCATCATGACTCCCAGGCCTTTACTTTTCTTGTGTAGTCTAAATGGGGCTTGTGATAACATGCCTTCTCCGTTGTACATCTGGCTGAGGAATTTGATCTGCTCTGGGGATACTTTTTAGGGGAATTGATTGTGGTTTTCTTGGGAGGAAACATAGTAGGCTCCATTAGTCATCTTTCTAATGAATTAATTTACACTTTTCTCTCTAACAGGGTTTCCAGAATAATAGTCTCAGAAACAGTGACAGTAAATGATGGTAGATACATGCAGCATTGGACTCTGATTTTTTTTTTATTTCAGATTTTTAAGAACATAAACTTCAAAATACAAGAAATGAAAAACAAGTTTTTTTGAGTTATAAATCAGTTATTTCACTATAAGCCAGCTTTTCATGATGTTTACTTTTTATTTTGAAAAAAACTTATACTTGCAAAAATCACAAAATCGGTGCAAAGAATTTTAATATGCCTTCCACTCATCTTTCCCTAAAGTGACTGTGTTCCATAGTCATAGTGTAGTGATTTGAACTAAAAATTAGCATCGGTGCAATGCTGTTAGTTAGGACACAAAGTCTGTGAGGATCCTACCAGGTTTTTGTTCACAGTTCCAGTCCAGGATTCCACATGTTGCCTTCATGTCTTTTTAGCCTTCCATAATCCGTGACAGACCTTATTCTCTGGTCTTTGGTGCTATTGACATGCCGATTATTAATTTTGGTGCTCCATTCCATCCTTACCTTTCTTTTTTGAGTTATCTTGTTTATTTATTTTTTTTTTTTCTTGGCAACCCATTGGTTGAAATTTTCAATGTGTGCCGTGTCAAGTGGCTAGGATTTCTGTCTGCTATAAATTTCAGGGTTTAGTTAGTTCAGTTTTCCCATCACACTCACCTCCCAGGTCCTCTGAGGTCTGGTGTTAGCATGTTCCTCCCACCACTGAATCTCCACCATATTCTATGTCGCTTGCTACTTCTGGCCACACTGACCTTCTGTCTTTGTCACACTTATTCTACTGTTATCTCAGGGCCCTTGCTCCGGTTTCCCCAACTCACCTTTCCTAGTCCCACTAGGTTCCCTCTGTCCTAGTCATTTTAGACTCAGCCTACATGTTCCAGGACAGTCCCTTCAAAGAGGCCCTCTTTGACCCTCATGTCTAACGGGTAATGCCCATGTGATCTGCAGCTGCTGTATTTTGATTACCTCTCACTTGTCTCTGACCTTCCAATTGAACGAGTCCACAAAACCAAGGACCTCATTTTGCCCATGGTTCTATCACTGAGAACTGGAATGGTTCTTGGCATCAGAGAAGTACCTCAATAAGTATCTTCTGACTGCGTACATCATCCGAGAGACAGGGTTCTGGAAAGAGGAAAGCTGCCCTTATCCTCAGAACATTTCAGGAAAAATCTTTCCCAGGTCACCTACTTAGGAAGAATATATTTGAGTTTTTTATGGTCCTTAACATCGTAATAGACATTTTTTGTTAAAGCTACCCCTCCCCCCTTTCTGTTTTAACTTTAATAGTGTAAGGAACAGTTAGAAAAAAAATTTCAAAGGTATTTATATTAAGGTCAGCTCTGCCTCTAGGCCTTTGGTGTGTCTGTTTCATTGAAAAACCTTCCCAACTTTTCGAAAAGGTATTACAGTAGTGCCTATCCCAAACATTTAGATTTCTTCAAGGATAATGAAGTGCCAGGCTTTAAGCACAGTCCTGTTACTTTTGACAGCTCCGTTATTAGTCCATTGTTATAGAAGTGGCAATTGAGGGGCTGTGAAAGGGCCTTTAACCAGTAGATCAAAAAGACTAAAGTATGGAAGGGCCCCTATGATTGTACCAGCCAGAAGCACACAGCAGTAGCTTTCTTCGCTTGTGCCTCAGCCCAATGACGCTGTGTATTGTTATATCCGTTACATCCTGGGGGTGCCCTGTTTTATGTGAGAGTCAAGCAGGCTTTCTTTGTTTAATATATTTTTAAATGGAGTTTGTGTAGCCAACACATTTGACATGATTTTCAACAGGCTCATGTAGCCAACTCTGTTGAAGGAACTAGAAAAGAACCAAACTCGTGTAATTGTTACCTGTTCTAACTGTGAGGCATGAGAAACACCACACATGGCCATTCAGCTGCAACACAAATGGAAAACTATCTTTTCCCTGTGTAACTAGCCAAAAGTCATTAAAGATAACTGCTTGCATGTTTTTCACAATCCTGACTATCGGACTGTGTTTTATGACTCGCCAGAGTTCAGTAAGATTAGGTCATGGGCAACAAAAGGTGACCAAAGTTTTTCAACCTGATATATATAAACATATTCATTCTTGTTTGTGGACAGGCAGGGAAAATACTAGTTTTGAGTTAGTGATTTGTGTGAGTGATGAATGAATTCTGTAAAGTCCCTTAGTAAAGAAAGTCTGCTTTAGCTTTAGGAGGCCGAATATGCCTTTTTCTCTTGATGTAACCAACTTAGTTATAAATTGGGGTGGTAACTCTCTCTAGGAAGCAATTTCTTTTAAGTTTTCATCATTGTCTGATCCTGTTGTAAAATGAATTTTTATGAAGCTCTTTCTGAGAGATACGTAACAGTCTTAAAATTCACTTATTTGTAAATGTAGTGTTGGAAAATAGTTCTGTTAAGGAAACAACTATCATTTCCTCTAATTCTACATTATTAATAATATTTTTTGCTTAAAAAGTATATTTAGGGGTCTATTTTTGTTTTGAGGGATTTTGTTTAATATTTGGCTAAAGGACCCAGGAAATCTTTTTTTTTTATTTTTTTATTTTTTAAGCTTGAATCTAATTTGAGAGAAATGTAAGGCAGGTCCTGTGGTACGTGCCTGGAATTCCAACAGTGAGAGGCTGAAGAAGGAGAGCTACAAGTTTGAGCCTTGCCTGGGCAACTTAGTGAGATGCTATCTCGAAATCAAAAGTAAAAAGTAGCATAATGTGAAGGCCCTAGACTTGACCCCTACAACCACCACCACCACTACCACCATTGCTTTAAAAAAAAAGATCTATGCTGATAGATTGCTTTGGGATGTTAAAAGTAAGGAGAAAGAATGTGTTCACTGCCTTCTAAAATGTGTTGGAACCAACATTGCCTACAGTTCAAGAATAGAAAAAAAAAAAAAAAACAGGTTCATAAGCAGCTGGTATGTTTCAAAGGCTTATAAATTCCTGTACTTGCTAACAGGCTGGTTACCAAAATTTATAGGCTGTTTTAAAAAATGGGAGCTTCCTCATGCCTGCTAGTGAAACTAGATACTTACTTTACTATAACCTGTGGCTACTAAAAACAGCAAAATGAGCACATTTCTCATTTGGAACATCTCGTTTTTCCATAATTAATAATTCATAGAGCTTTTCATTTTTAAGTGTCACTACTGAAAGTGCTAGCATGCTCTGCATTAAGTATGTGAGTTCAGAATGTTATTTTAAGGTAATGATGTTCCCACCAGTAACAAAAGTCCCAGGATGGACAGGAAACATACAAAGAAGGGGGTGTCATCTTGACACAGGCAGAAAAAGACTTTACAGATACCCCCTCCACACACACACACACACACACACACACACACACACACACACACACACACACACACTTGTACAACACTTGGTGTTAGGTACTTAGAGCATACACTGTACTATGTTCAAATGCTCAGAAAAGAAAGAGTGAGAGTAAGAGATTACGATGAGGAGGAAAATTGCTATATCCCTAGGTGTAGTGATTGCATTAATTATCATAATGCTGACGGCTCATTTATTCTCACCTGTGTTCAAGCAATTACCTGGACTTGAGGAGAGGATGGATTTGTTTGTATAAATGCTTGTGCTTTGCTGAGGCAGGCTTCTCACCTGATCCAAGAATTGTTGGAGGCCTGGGTGCAGGAAGCAGGAATTTTTGAAGCACCGCTGCATTCTCTCTGGACTGAATTCAAAGCTGTGTGTGGGTGACTGCAGAGTCTTCTTGGTCTGGGCTGTCTTAATGCCTTGGGCAAGGTGGATGTGTCAGAGTAAGCCATCTTTCTCCTCTTCCTTGCTTCCTGTGCCCAGAATTGCAATTCTCCAACCTCATTAATCAAGTCATGTCAGATGGGGTTTGTGGTGTAGGGTAAGACCCATGCCTTGGCCTCTGCCTTCTGCCCTTCTGCATCACACGTCTGCCTGCCACCATCATCCCCCTTAAAATAGATGTAAATCATAGACTGTTGTTTTGCAGGGAGACAAGCATTTTCCCTGAAAGCTATTTTTCATTCAGTAATTTTTTTTTAGGGCGTAATATATGGTCTTGTTTTTGATACATTCAGTTGTGTGGAAGAAGCTTAACATGGAGAATATTAATGGTCTGCACAATATGAAATTGTGTAGGAAACTTTGCATGTATTGGGCCAGATTTTGGATGAAGGCTTTGAAGTTATGAAGCCTTAGAGAGCTGGCCTACTGGAGACTATTTCTGAAAATGACTAGTAGATTTCAGTTGATGGCAATTCAGCAATTTCCATGATTCAGCTACTTTTAAGTTATCATCATTGTCTGATCCTATTGTAAAATGATTTTTATGAAGCTATTTGTAGATTGGAAGTGGTTTCCTAGACTGCTGTTAGGAATCTGAGCGATCCTGAATTCAGTGGGTAAAAAAAAATCTACTGCTTGCATCTGCTGTGTGCCTCGGTCTTGGGTTTTATTTGTTTGTTTGGAATTTCTGGTGTATATACTTTTCTTATAAGTTGAGTAGAGACTTAGTATAAATGTTTATTGAGATAGGTTCTGAGCCAATATTCCAAGAATTGAATGAAGTCCAAGAAGTAAATGGGCCAAAATTAAATATTTGTTGAATATTTACTGCGTGCTAAATGCTATGAAGAAAATGAGTATGCAACGATAAGTGGAAGTATTAGGAAAGACCGAGAATGGTAAGGAAAGTCAACCAACAGCTGCTGTAAAAATTAAAAATTAAGAGGGAGAGAAAACCAAATTAAGAATCAAAGACACTAAAGAACAGCAAAGAGGAGTGGTTTCTGAGTAGGCAGAGGCAGCTAGCATGAGTTCAGCCTTTTCAAAGGTATTTGAGGGCCGCTGACTATTGGCAGAGACTGGATGTGCTGGGGGGAAAACGCGAGTCCCTGGCTAGTAGAAGGCCTTGGAAGGGATGAATTTTCAAATGTTCTGCTTGTGCCAGTGTTCTGGATGATAGGCCCCTAGAAGGTAAGAAACTAGTTATCAGGTACCTCTCATTTGGCAAAGACTTATTAAACTGGAAGATATGTTTAAAGTAATTTTTTTACTAGAAGATTATCAGACACGTAAATCCTTCATAAACCCTACGTGTCCATCTTGACTAGTTTCTACAAAATGACTGCATGGTTCGTATCTACTTTCTAGAGGAGCTCGCTTTTGTTTTGCTTACTCAGGTTAATGGAAGGGAACCGCAAGGCATTTTTGGAATACACTTTTTTTCTTCCTCTTTTCTCTTTCCCTACTCCTCTCTTCCTTCCCTTTTTCCTCCACATGTTCTTCAGATTGAATTATGCCTTCCCTTGTTCATTCTTTTGTCCTCTTTCTTCTCCTCTTCTGTCACAGTGCTGAGGAGTGAACATGGGCCCTTAGGCACTAAGTAAAGCACTTTTTATTTTGCAATAGATCTTGCTAAGTTGCTGAGCTGCCCAAACTAAGCTGTAGCTTTGATCCCTCTGTCTTAGCCATCTGATAGCTGGGGCTACAGGTGTGCACCAGCTCACCAGGCTAGGCTTGCACTTCCTGGCCGAGGAGCTGAGTCCCATGGACCTCCATGAGGCCACTTGGTGCTGATGGTACCCCTCTTCTGGTAATCACTTGAGTTCCAGAGAGTAAAGGTGGGAGGGATGGGAATAATGAGAGTGAATTTGATTCTGCTTGAAGTCGCATTCTGCTCCATTTATCATGATGCTTTAATAGATGCAACCAGCTCCTGTAGTATTTAAAAAAACAAACAGTATTTTGTTCTTCACAAATATACTCACTTTATGTGCAAAGAAAGTAAAGTTTGGAGAGGTTTGTATGATTTGCCCAAGGTAATAAGCAAATTAGTAAGTGGTAAATTTTCTTACATTCATCCTTTTTTTTTTTTTCCTAAAGTACACCATAGCTGCTTGCTTTTACCATCATTCTTTGCTAAACATAAGTTGGTATGGTTAAAAATAAAACTGAATTAAGAAAGAAGGACAAGGCACACCAGTTTTGTTACGGTAACTATTCTTTTTATTCCTTTCATTTTAAGAGTAAAACTCAGATTCCAGGTAGTTGCAGCCCTGGATCCTTCCCTGTCTCCAGTACTTCTTCTGAGCATGTCTTTGCGGCCTAACGGGGATTACTGTTAGAATAGCTTCAAACAGTTGCAGCTGGTTTTTTGAAGCAAGCCAGAAGATCCTACACAGATACTGAGATAAGTCAGCTTTCTGTGGGTCCAAATTAAATAGCAGATTTTTTTTTTTCCTCCTGTGCTGGGAATTAAGCCCAGGGCCTTTACACGGAGCTACTTCCCCAGCCCATTTTTCAGTTCTGACTTTGAGACAGGGTCTCACTGAGTTGCTGAGTTGCCCAGGCTGGGCTTGAACTTGTGACCTTTCTGCCTCAGCCTGTCAGAGTCCCAGCATGCCTCCCAGAGGCCTGTACCAGGGACTTGGCTTAAGTCTTTGATATTAAGTACTTTGAGTTTGTTACAGCCTCTTGATTGACCCATGTTCCTGGGTAATGTTTTCCATGTCCTTTGAATTGGTGCAAATGAACTTGAAGAGAAGTGGATCTCAGAATTTATTTCCAACATCTGTCATTAGAACAACTTTTACAGCTTGAATATGTTGGCTGAGAGCCCATTGTATTATTTTTAGTTTTTTCTCATGGCTTAGCAAAACCAGGAATACGAACATGCTGGGAGCGAGCCTGTCCCGAGATTCCGATTTGAGACTCCGTTTAATTTGATATTTTGATAAAGACTGTCTGTGGCAAGTTGTTGTAAGACTAATTTCTCTGGGCAAGCAAGGGCCTGAACAAAAAGGAGGAAATGAGGTTTAAGTATAGGTCATTGGAGATGGAAAATAATTTTTAACACTGTCTGGCTGCTTTCAGGAATGCCATTTTGATTCATGTTTAGTCGAACCCACGATAAATCATTAAATGTTTATTTTAAGATTCATTTCTAACTCGAGTGATCTGGCACATTGGGAAATTTATAAAATGTTTTAATATATTACTAATAAGCATAGGGTTTCTAAGTGGAAAATTAGAGTGTTTTCTTTCTTCTTGTCATTTATTCATGAGGGAGTTTTGGTTTACCATGGGAGCGTGTTCTGCAAATGTCTGACCGTCCACACAGCTAGCTGGGTGTTGTAATCAAGGAACACCTTGTCTTCCCCTGTTCCTTTCCACACTGTCTTCATTGGTGTCGGGGTTTTGCTTGGGCAGCTTCCTATTCCCTCTTCACAGTGAGAGCCTTTCAGTACAGCTGAACATAATAAAAACACTCCCCAGCTAGGTGAGTACACGGTCTCGTGCCTCCTTTGTGCTGGGCACAGACCTAGACCAACTCAATGTTGCGTGCATATTTAAACCTTAAAAAATACAGATGGGATGAATGAATGATTTATGACAATGCTGCTTGTTTAGCTTGGTGGTAACATGCCCAAATCCCGGAATCATGTCTCCTTGTGGAATAAAAAACAATCTCTGTAAAGTTAGAGATTTGATGGGAAAATACAGAGACGCCTAAGGGGCTCAAGAAAGAAATTGATGTGTTCAGATTGCTGGGTTTGCTTGCATCATCCTTCTCCCTGCCTGGCAGAAAGGGTGATTCTATTTAAGGATGTGTGTGCTGTATCAAGAACCTGAGCTGCCTGGTGGTGACAATAAAAGAAGGGAAAACAAGTGAATAAAAGATTCCCAGTGTGCTGTTTCCTTCGTAGATCTTCTCTCCTCTCTGCACAGGGTTAGCGTGGGCTCTACCGGGCATTTGTGTTGCTTTCCAGATGTCTTTTGCCATTTACCTTGTTTGCCTGGGAAGCCGTACTAATCCTGGAGGGGATACTATGGCAGTGCAGGCCAAATATTATTCTAAAACTCAGTGCTCCAGTTTTGCCTAGTAGTTTCCTGAAAAAAACAGAGTTTGATATTGTTGGTCCTGTTTCTTAAAGACAAGAATTGTGGCTTCACTGGGAACTTCTTACAGAGCCTCTCTAATTCAACAGGCCTGAGTCTGTGCACAAGGTTTTACTACATCTCCTTCAGTTGGAATCAGAAAATACTCTTAATGGCAGAGTAGGCTTTCAGCTTTGGTGGATCTCAGTTTGACCCCTACATGAACACTGTACTCCAGTGAAAAGAATATAAAACAGTTGGCCCCACAATAGGTGTCAACAAAACATACCTTTTACTTTCCCGTTTCTTCCTTTTCTTACTCCTAGTTCCAATAGCCACTGAATTTATTATTGCTGAAAGTGAGGCAGGCACAAAAGGCTAGTGATTTCAGGGGACTTAGAAACAACAAATTGTGCCACGGAAGTTGCTACCAGCAACTTGTCACCAGCTACCCCTAGAATTCTGCCATTTTTAACCCAAAAGACTTGAGTTCACTCAGTTTGGTAGCTGTGCTTTGGCAAAATAGGGGACTCTTCCCCGTTTGTCAGCTGAAGGGGAGAATCATTGGACAGATTGGTTTCTATCTCAAGATTAGACTTCACATGAACCGCAGCCTCTAACAATAAATCCATGTCCTTTCCTCACATTAGCCCTGATTTTCTGCTCTATATCTAACTTTTTAAATAGTGAAATAGAATGAACTCAGAGCAACCCATGTCCAGGTGTTCTGTGCCAGACCATAATACAACAAAACTGAACTTGCTTTGAAAACTAATGTGAGGAGCTTCCTCATATGATGGTTTTTTTTTTTTTCACATGTGAAAGGAATATAGTAAGTATATAAAATTCTCGTCAGCTTAACCAGAGAACTTCTTCTCCACTCAGGAAAGATATCCTGTTGGGTTATCCCGTCACTGAACATCATCCACAGGCAGGATTTTCCTGCTCCTCTACATCCGCATTTACTTCCTAAGCACCCATCACATTGCTTGGCTCACTCTCTGAGACTCAAGCCTCGTGAAGGCCAGGACCTTCCTACAGTCATCCGGGCAAGTCCTTGTCTTATCTCAGTGTGGAGTGGGAGCTTGGTCCATTTTGCTGTATTTAAACTAAACCTTACCAATTCCTGAGTGGATTCTCTTGTGCATGTAACTCCAGGTTGAATTTAGACCAGTTCTTACGAGCATACATAATGTGTTCATTCTGACATAAAGTAGTCTATGCCCAAATTACCTTATAGAGAGAAACATTTTTCTCAAATACACTTTCCTGACTGCCCAGCCCCCAAAGGTATCATCATCTAAAATGTCTGATAACAGATGTGGGTTACATTTATCTTGATTCTTCTTCAAAACACAGGCCTTGAGTACCTTTGAGAACTCATCTTTGGTCTCTTCCACTCTCAGTATAGGATTAATAGATTTTGGTAGCTATTGAACACAAGGAGACTCAGAATGCTTGTGTTCCATCCCAGCAGGAGCCCAGCTGATCCTTTTCAGAGCAACTTTTAGGAGAAGCTGATGTCCTAGGAACACGTTAACAAGCTGTCATAGTGACTTTGTCATTTTGGAGCATCTGCATGCTCATTTTGAGATCACCTAATTATTTATACACACAGATTTCTCTCCCTTCCAGTGATGGCTTAGGCTGAGCTGAGTCTTAAGTACAGCAAGATCTGTTATGAATGCTTCACCATTAAAATAGTCTATTATGTTATCCCAAATCTTAAAGCGATGAGTAGAAAATTGTTATTTCTGTGAGCATCTAAAGTTGTAAAACTGTACTTGCCTTCACTGTGTTTGCAAATGTGAGCTCAACATGTAGCACTGTCCGTTTAAAATGTGTGTATCTGTGTTTGGACAGAGAATGTAAATTTAATCTTAGTAAGTGTCTATTCTGAAGACCGTCTTCTCTCATGTGTAAATATGTGCTTATCAGTATGGAATAAATGCACTCAAAAATAGGAGAGTAAATGGCCTTTTATTCAAATTGTCTCCCCCCTTCTTTTTGGTTAATAGTAAAAGCTTTATAATCAATTACTTCATTTTCCTCTTGCTTCAGATTTGGAGGGCAAGAAAAAAAAGCACTTGGAGGCCAGTTTTTTTTTTTTTTTTAAGTAAAAACAAAGCAAGAATTGGCAAATTATAGTTTCCTGGCTATTTACTGACCTGATGGATATCATTTTCCTAGCTTGGGAGAGCCGTGTTCATTCATTTTTATGTTTTTCTGCACACTGGCCTTAGTAGGTAATACAGAACCTGTCTACCATAAATAAATTGCTGCAAGATAACAAGTAGAGCTAGAATCTCTGCTTGCCTTTGCTTGTGTTGCAGAGTCTCCCCTCCACGTAGCTCTGCCTGGCCAGGCCGGGCTTGCACTTTCAGAATGTGCCATGTCCTAGCCTAGAGAGCTCCTAGCGCCTCCTTTGGCCTGTGGCACTCATTCATTTTGTGAAACCTGGAAACATGGTGATAGGGAAGGATGTTAACATTTAGCTTGTTGTGAGGTATAAATAAATAGTAGCAGAATCAAAAATTAGCATGCGAGGTATCCAGATTCTGTTCAGCAGAATACAACCTATCTAATCCATGATTTCAGTGGTCTCCTACTTTGCCCGTAGTTGGTACACACCACCACCCTGGGTGCCACAGGTTACTTCTTTTTTTTTTTTTTTTTGTACTGGAGATTGAACACAGGCCTTCACTCTGAACTGCATCCTCAGCTCCTGTTTATTGTTTATTTGAAAGAGGGTCTCGCTAAGTTGCTCAGTCATCCAGACTGGGCTTGAATTTCTGATTCTTCTGCTTCAGCCTACCAAAGTGCTGGGATTACAGGCCTACAGCACCAGGCTTGGCTCACAAGTTACTTACTGAAGGAAGAAAATCAGACTAGAGACTCCATTGAGGTCATGGAAGCTCTGGGTGTACTTGGCTCATTGGAAGCTTGGGTCACTTACATGGCCCTGACGCCTCTACTCTGGGGCTTTGCCCCTGCAAGGTAGATCCCTGAAAAGATAGAAAGTGTTAAAGAAAGAACACACAAGAAGCCGAAAAAATTACAGAGCCCATTCCTGACTTTGACTCTTGGATAAAGGCTTTTCCTTTCCCCTATAAAATAAACAGAGTGACAACAATAAGAAAGAGAGTTGCCACTCAGTACAGTTTCTTTGTGTCAACAAGTCCTTTGTTCAACAATAATCTTACAAGAACTTGATGACATAATTTCTTGCATCCAAAAGGAAAAACTTGAAGTTCAAATATTAAGGATGACCAGCCACAAAATCCTTCTTGGAAAGGTGGACCTGGCTGGGTTTGAGATCAGGGACTGCTTTGGAGCGAGGGCTCAGCTCCTTAGCCAACACAATTTAAGAGGCTATTATATGTGTTACCTACCAAAACATAGGCAGGGTGCCTGGCACAGCTTCTGGTACATAGGAAACCAATAGGAAAGGTGAGCTCACCTTGGTGCTTCTGCTCACGGAGAAAGCAGTCATATCCTCGGTATGCCCCTTGGCAAGAAGATTTGACTGCCTCTCACTTTTGAAATCTGTTCCACTAAGAAACAGTAGGACATATGTTCTATGCCCTGTTAGGTATAGTTTAATATTCAGGTCCTTAAGGTTTTGACAGACGATAGATTTTAGAGACAAAAGCCACATGCAACTAGTGTGGATGGAACAACTGAGATTATTCGCTTGGAATTATTCAGGTGGAATTACTTAGTTTTTAACTGTCTACTGCTTTGGCATTGCACAGACACAGCCTTAGCCTTGCATTCTTTCCAGTTGAGAAATATGATGTAGTTACCCAGCAGGGAATGTCTGTGGATAGAATAGCCGGGGGTGGGGGCACCTTTAGAGCAGGGAAGATGCTGTACAAGTAGGGTAACAGAAAACGCGGGCAGAAGTCCAATGGAAGCAGGACTAGGGGTAGGGACGCAAGTGGGGAAGAGGGTGAGCACAAAAGGAGGCTCACCATTACCCCTTAGGAATGAAACCTGCCAGTGCAAACCCTTTGCAGAAGAGCAGTATGTTTAGAAGCAGCTGTCCTGTTTGTTCCCTGTTCTTTCCCTTGGTGTAATTAAGAACACGTTGTAGAAAGAATATCGTGCTAAAGCCTAGATAAGAACCTGCTCTCCATCTACCTCCCCAAATCCTGCAAGCCTTGTTTGATTTTAATATTTTTCTTTTGGATTTCGCTTTGCTGCCATGTGAAAGGGCAGCAGGTGGGGAGGGAAGCAAGAGGTTCCTGGGGACGCAGAAACCCTCATGGAGACTGTTTTTAATCTGGATGATGGCTCAGTAATGTAAGCCCTGAGAGTTGGCAAAGAAGCGACAACTGTAGGATTAATTGCCTCGCCCTGATTCCCTGCTACCTTTTAAAAGGCCAGCTAACCAGCTGGCTTCCTCTTGCTCCAAGTACACTCACGCCCATGCCCCATTATTATTATTTTTTGACTGATTTTTAACTCCTTCTCTGAAGCTGAATTTCAACACCAAAGTCATACATGTGTGGAGAGTGTGTGTAGATGGTCCTGCATTATAGATGCTTAGAAGTTAATGCAGGTAGGTAAGACTTTGAAATAGAGTACGAGATGATCATTTAGATTATAAATGAATTTAGGTTTCATTGATGTCTGTTTTCTTTAAACAGAAATTCTTTTTGATGTGTGTGTGTGCATGTGTTGTGTGTTTGTATGTGTGTATATATTGATGAGTTGAATTTTTCGAGTTCAAACCCTTAGAAATGTGCATTTTCTATGTAAATAGAAGTAAATCCAAATGCACGACATCCATTTTTGTGATATTCCACACAAATATAAAGGCATAGCTCTCCTTGTACTTTAAAATATTATTGCTTTCCTCCAAGTACTCATTCATGTGACATGCAGACGACAGCTGTGTGGCTTTGCAGCAGGGAACACCAGTGCGAACAGTCTGTGTGTGGGGATGCACGTGTGGGCTGCTGGGGGTTGGAGTGGTCAGTAAGGAGCATTACTCTGGATGTGGATGGCGGCGCTCTGCAGCAAGCAAAAGGATATGACTTGCTCCAGCAGTAAAGGAGGACATGATTAGTGCTCCAGCGTGAAACCTTTGAAGTGGGTCAGCAGGAAAGGAGGAGAAAAGGCAGAGCAGCCAGACTCAGGGCATTTCTTGTTGCCTGGGTTATTCTGCGAGACTTTGAAATGCCAGGCCCTATTAGTTTGCTGGGTAAACATTCTCATTATTTTCCGTAATTTGCATTATTATTGGAAGGTAATTAACCACGCTAACATTTTCATATGACACTCAGACCTGGATGAGTCTTAATGGCTTCCCCTCAGTCTTGCGTGAAGTTGTGAAGTTGTTTACTATTTGATCCTTGAATGCTTGAAACTACTTAGGATTCCCACTGCGAGTAGGCTTCACTGGCCCTGATGTTTTGAAATGGAATTGCACTGACCAGGCCAGTCAGACAGCAGTTGTTCTTTATGCCCTAACCAAGTGCCTAGCACTCATAGGCAGCCACTACATGTTTGCTTGTTATGATGGTATTTATTAACCAAAACATTAAGGCCTTTTGATAACTCCTTTAGTTGGGAGTGGTTGATGATACCTGGTAGTTTGGACTTTTAAGTGCTTTTCCTACATTATAGGCAAACCCCCCACAGTGATGACATTAGGATTGAGACCAGGTAGGCAGGAGATGATCGGATCACTAACTTTACAGCCCTTCTTAATCTGCATCCCATTCTCGTCGTGTTAGCTGAAGTTCCTTATCGGTGGTGGGTTAGCTCATCTGTTGGTGGCTTGGCTAATTTGATACAGCAAGTCCTTGAAGCTGGTAGATACTGTTTCTGTCAGTGGATCTTAATCTGGTTAGCCTGCTTCTTTTGTTAGATTCTCCCAGTTGCACATTTTCATATTTATTTTTAGCTTTTTTATCATTTCTTGTTGTTTCCCACTGCTGTCTCCTTACCTCTCCAGATGAAGTGCTGGGATTATACTGGATGTGGCAATAAAGGAGGCAACGTCATTCAGAGTGTCTTTGTTATAATGCATTTAATTTGCCGCCATCAGGATCAGCTGAATTCTGTCTAACTATAGATGACAGAGGTGGCAGGCTGGGGAAGAGTTAGTTACCAACCCTGTCCATTCTCTGCTTTTAAACATTGCCCTAGTAACAGCAGGAGGGATGTGGCATAACTAATTCATAGTCACGTTAAATTCATTCCCAGCAAGGGCGTCTCTTCTCTGGATTACTTAAAAGGTTATTCAGGGAGGGAAGGGGGGGAGCCAGCAATAGTATGGGTGTAAGTACAAATAAGGCTGTTTGCTTTGTTGTTTTTCTCTCTGGATTCTGTTAATTTCACCAGCACAGTAAAATAATGATGGCACCAAGTACCTTGGGCTGTGATCAACTGCCTTGCCCCTGCTAGCAGCCTCATCAACAATAGCAACGGTACCGCCAAGGAGGGAGGTACTCCAGAGGGTATTCATTCTGCTGGTGTCAAAAAATTAAAATAAATAAAAGAAAAGAAAAGAAAGAAAGAAAGACAGACCAGAGCTGGACAATAGTTGATGAAATAAAACTAAATGTAAGGAATTATTGCAGCAGAGAGAAAAGATCTCAGCACAGAACTGGGCCCAGTTCTGAATCACATTAAGAACTGATCCATTGGAATGGATCAGTGGGTGGAAAGTTACTGAGGGTACATATAAAGTAGGGAGCTTAATGAACAGACCTGATAGTCTTGCTGAAGGCAAGCCCAGGTGACGAGGCATAGCCTGAGGGACAGTAGGAGGTAAAGCTTTGGGACATGCGGTAGATTCCTTCTAAAGGAACTCAGTGAGACTATTCCTAAAACCACCTAAGGCAGGCCTGACAAGGGTAGATGCCCAGGGCTTTGAGGAACCAAAGGATTTGGGAATCTTATCACTGGCTACTGTCTATCCTCAATAAACATGAGCCAGAAGTAAAAAGACAGCAGCAAGTGATTCATTCAGTTTTGCAAAGCATGGTTTGTTTGAAGCTGGGACCAGGATGGAAGATGAGAGGGATTAGGAGCAAACTCCCGTCTTAGTCACTGCCAGTGTTTAGCATCCTGTTCGAGTGCAAACATCTTGGGTTGAAGCCACGGTACCGCATGGAGGTCAGCTGGGATACTTCTTGCCTCACTGCCCAAATTCCATTTTCACCCACCAATCCTCAGAGGACTCCAGGGACCTTTTGTTTCTTCATGCCATTCTTCCTGTAAGCTTCCCATATGGCCTGGGCCTGGAACAGGTTTATTCGGCCCTGTGGTATTAACAGCATGGTTTTAACTGTTCTTGGAGACCTTTGCTTCTGCCCAAATGGCTTTTCTGCGCCTCATCTGTTGATAGATTGGGAAACGCTAATGTTTTTCTTTTACTTCATTCTCTTGTACGCTTATTCAGTTGAAAGTCAACTTTGAAAAGGAAGATGATGACATAGCATAGCCCTTTTTCTAAATTCTGAGAGAAATGACTACTAATCTGTCAATCCATTCTCACTTTAAAGGCACATAGAATTTGTAGCTGAATACATATCTATACGTATACACACATATGTCAAGAATCATATGTGTGTGTGTGTGTGTGTACACCAAGAGTCTCCAGAAGTGAAACAGAGGACGTTATTTTGAATGTAGAAATGTGCTTGTGTTTTGGAATGATGTGTCTGAAAACCAAGCTTTTGATTTCCGTCTTTTGATGCACAGGCCCAACTGTACTGCTTCTTATGTAGCATTCCCATTCAGTTAAAAAAAAAAAAAAAAAGTCTTTTCTCTGGCTCTGGTTGGAAGCCCTGACATTGTCCTTAATCTCATTCTTCCTCTCATAGACCATGCTCCCCTCAGCAGGATCACTGCTGGGAGAACTCCAGGCTGGGTCCCTAACAGTGGCTGCTCTTACCCTCCCCAGCTGCCTCCTGGTCCCTGTTGGTCACTGCTCACCTGCCCCCAGCTCTACCTGTCACACTGTGCTCCCTGCTTTTATGTCCCACCTTCTCTCTGTGAGTTCTACTGTACAAAGCAGCCGCTAAAAGAGTTCTTTTATAGACCCATGTTGGTCTCTACTGTCCTCAAAATCCTCAGTGATGTCCCGTCTCACCCACAGGAATCCTCATACCCCTAACTAAGATTTTCAAGGTCCTACATTAGATACCATCTTCAATACTTCTTTTCCTCTCTGGTCACCCATTTAAAATTTTTTTTTTTCTCTTCAATAGTAGTAATGCAGGTTGAGTATCCTCTAATCTGTAGTATTTTGGACCAGAAGTGTTTTTTTTTTTAATTGAGTTTTTCAAATTTGGAATATTTGCAGTTGGACATCCATAGTCCACAAATGTAATTTTGAAGCATTTCAGATCTTGATATTAGTAGATGCACTACCTAAAATAATAGAAGGGGATTTTTTTTTTCCATATTTAAACTGGTTTTCATGAGCAGGAATTCTCTTGACAAAAGAATCTTTTACTTCAGGCGTTCTTCATGGTGAGTGCACTTGAGACCTTGCGATCTTGCTGGGGACATCCTAGGGCAGCATCTGTACCTGGGTTGTGTAGTTCTGGGGTGTTGGAGTTTTCCTTTGAGTGTCACCAAATGAGGCTTGTGCTCAAAGCTCAGCAAAGATGGAATAGCTGTAAAGCTATTCCTTGGGTTGATCCTTGTAGGCAAATAAGTTGTGTGCAAATAAGTACCAAGTGCTGTAGCTTCCTGAGAAGACCCGATAGAGTCTGTGGGTGTGGAAGGAGTTAGAGGCCTGTGGGAGATATTGTAAGGTGCTCAAGAAAAAGGTAAACTGGAATTGGAGGCCAATGTCAAGGGCTCACCTCCGCAGTCCTTGGGCTTGTGCTACCAAGGCGTTTCTTGCCCTCATTCTGCCTTAGGACAGGTCCGAAACATGACTCCTCTTCAACCTGGTGCCTTCAAGAAGGGCAGAGCTCTTCCAAAATAAACACTTGCCATGTCAGGAAAAATATAAGCTAAATGAAAATACTTGATGCTGTCTCTACCTACAGCAGTGCCCTGTGACTTATTTTGAGTTCCAGTGAAAAGTATGTTTAAATATGTTGCAATCAGGGTGATGATTTTGATCACACCTACTTTGTCTTTCTTGACTCGGAGCCTTTTTTTTTTTTTCTCTCAAGGGCATTTCCAACAAAGGAGTATGGCTTGCAGATTTGTAAACTGCCACCTTATTATCCTATTAGTCAATTACAGCTGCTTGAGAGCAGGGTAAGTGACAGTATGGCAGATTACAGCAATTTATTTGCCGTTCTCATGGTCTTGTTCAGCATATCATCAGACTGTTTAAATTTAATGATAGAACTTTTACATGTATTTTAGAGCACTCAAAATTGTAATCAACATGTTTAGGAAAACCCCTACTGACCTTGGTAAATACTCCCTTCCTCAGCAGTACATCTGAAGCTCTGCTGTAATCTTCATTAGTGGAACTGACTGTAATGAGGAGAAGCAACCTATTTTCAAAAAGAAATAGGCTTTTTTGGTGTGCCTAGGCTCAAAGCTCAGAATGATGGAACTAATTAAAAATTTTTTTTTAACTTCGGTTGGCTTTTGTACACAAACATGCCTCATGCAAGTAAAGGGCAGGTAATTGTTACCTGAGAAATTTGATTTGTCAAGTCTGTGATCATAGAAGGGGCTGCAGCAAGGAGCAGAAGTACCTCGGAGGAAGGAAAGATGGAAGAGGCGGAAGCAACTTTCTTTGATTATGTGTTACCCTCCAAACTGAGGGCAGTAGTTATTATGGTGGTGTTGGCAGAGGAATGAAAAGAAAAATCTTTGTAGAAGGAAAATAGTGAGGGTTTAGTCCGAAGATCTCTGGATCTTTTGAGATGGGATGAGATTTTGGAGGACCTGTTACCTTGCATGTGGTCATGGTTGCAGCTTCACTGATGAAGCCAGGGCACTCTTTTTATTAGCTGAATAATTAGGGGACAAGAATCTGGAAATGCCTGGTTTGTTCTGAACTTCTTTTTGCTGCCCAGCTAACATTCGCAATTATGGACTTGATTTATTTTCTCAGGGTGCTGCATCATTTGGAAAGTCACCGTGGCTCTGCTATCTGGTAGTTTAATCTCAAGAGTTTAGCACTCATAACTGCAAGCCAGTATATGAGCAGAGCTTCTCAACGTTGATATGTTGACATGCGGAGTCTGAGGGTTTTTTATGTAAATGATGTACTATACATTGTAGGGTTCTCACCAGCATCCCTGGCCTTCTGCCACTAGATAACAAAAGGACCTATGCAACCTGCAATTGTGACAATCAAAAATGTCTCTAGATATTGCCAAAGGTACCTTGGGAAGTATACTCCTTCATGGTTGAAGACCAGTACTATTGAATGATTCAAACTTTATCACCGGCAGTGAATTTTGATGTTACTCATACTCCTTTTTGGAAATATACAGACCTTTGATGCATATTTAACAAAGGACTTATCAAACCTCCACTGTATGTAGTCAGCACAGAAAATACTAAAATAAGATAGTATTCTTTTTCTTTTGTGCCAGCATATAGAATATGTTGTTGTAAAAGGTATATCCCTGATTTCATAGTAAATTTGGTATAGGAAGACAATTTTTTCATATATTTTTATGAAATATTTTTGAGAGCAATTTCAACATTTTTGGTAAGGGAAATAATTATCTTTTTCATATAAAAAATGTAATTGTGTGCCAGAGTCCAACTATAGGTTTTTCCAATCTGGCGGAGTAACTAAATACCCTGGGCATCCTATGCTGAGCAGAACAAAGGGAATGTCAGCCTTACTTTTGGGGCTGGGCCTCATGATGACTTCTGAACTTGACACTTGGCTTTTCCTTCCATAATGAATGCCAAGTTATTTTTGTATACTGTTTTCTAAGAATAGAAGTGGAAGGTGAGGATATCTAACCTGCCAACAATAGCAAAATGGGTATATGAAGAACCCATTATATGTATAGCCATGGTATTGGGGGTTAAAAGTGATTGTCAATTTTTAAGAGCTTGATTATTACTGTGAAGATAAAACACACATCCTTTCTATCCATCAAAGATTTATTGAGCTCCTCTAAGCCAAGCTGTGTGTAAATCCCCTGGGATGTGAACTCACATGAAAAATAACCCAAATCTTTACTAAAATTATAGTCTAATGATTATAGATTTTTTAAATGCCAATCCCAATACAAGCTGCAGAAAGCCCCTAGACCAAGGCTTTTGAACACATGTTTTAACAAACTCACAGTATATATTTTTAACTTGAATTAGTTACAGCATTGGTGAGGGCAGTAAGTAGCTAAGAATGGCATAAAACTCAAAGAAATATTGGGTGAAATAAGATAGAGGTTTTGATGCATTTCTTGTTAAGTGAAATCTGGGGCTGATAAGAAGCTCCATGCTCATTAAGGACCTGGTTCCTTCAGTTTGGTTGCTTTGCCATATTGAATGTGTAGCTTTTAACTTGGAATTCAATATGGCTGCCCCAGCCCCAGATCCCACAACTACATTTGTTTTTTTGGAAGAAGACTAGACAGGGTTTCTCCCCTTATGGACATTGCCTGAAAATGACGCTTTCTACTAATCCTCACATTGCTGAAATGTAGAGCTGTGGGTGAGCCAGCATTGGGCTAGGAGTATTTTTGGATTGACCACATTAACATCATAAGGGTTGGTTTTTGCCTCCTGGAAAAAGGTGCATTCGTAATAGGAAAGACAGAGGCTTGGGCCGACTGGGCTTGAATATAGGCTTTGCTGCTTGCTTGTGCTGGAAGCAGAAGATACATGTTAGATGAAAACAAAAGGAGACATCAGGGCTCAGAAGCACTCTAGGAAGGCAAGAGAGAAGGTAGAATTCAAGCAAGTTTCAAGAGTAATGTAGACTTTACTAAGCAGAGAAATGAGAACCCTTACAGAATTAAGTATTAAGAAGAAACACCAGCTTCTGGCTTCCCCAAGAAGCCAGACTCCAAGGTGTTAGAGCAAAAACTGGAAAATATAGAATGGTTAGGTTCCTGAGAGTCCAGCAAGAATTTACTTTTCTGAGTAATTTAACCCACATTACTCTTCTAGTGTATACTTAACTAACTCATATTACCCTTTCTAGGAACGCACAGACACACACAGGCATATACACACAATGGTGTGGTTGTATGTGGCAGTAGCCTTTGGGATTTTGCAAATTGAGAAACGTGTTATTCACCCTATTTCTCAAGCTGTTAAGCAACTGATTTTGAAGGTCTGAAATTCATGCTCTCTCTGTCTACAAGGACCATGAATCTATACGAATGTAATTGTATTATTTAATCTATTATTATATCATTTATTATTTTTATTATCATCATAATCTTGAGACAGTTCTTACAGCATAAAATGATAGCCTCCATGGAAATGACTTAACACATCTCTACTGACTTAATGTGTTTGTCTAGGTACTATAAGTCTGCCAAAATTTTTGCTTTCAATGTATGCTTATAAATAATTACTGTGGCATTGTAATTAAATATAATAGTCACATCATTATCCATTTTTCAGACAATAATCCATTACATTGTAGGTAATTGATAAAAAAGTCAGATAAAGAAGGAAAACTTTCTCTTTTATGAGAAAAATATGAAAAGCATTAGATATGTTCTTGAAAACACCCTTTGTTTTGTGCTAAGTTTCTATAATATTTGGTGGAAGATTGAATATGCTACAATCTTTCTTAATAGAGACAGATAAAGAAACACTACAGTTATATAGATACTGTTCTGAATGAACTAATAGGCCTACCTATAGAAACATTAGATGTCTTAGCAAATTTGAATCTGCAACGGGTATGTTCTATTGCCTAACAATATAAATATAACAGTATTTGTTATTCATTACAAGAGAAAGACAAAGTTTATTGCTTTTCATGAAAAGAAAGCTTTTCTCAGTTGAAATATTAAGCAAACGTTGCATTATCAATGGCGTTCCATTACCAGTGGCTTCAAATAATTGTCCTATGAATTTTTGTGTTCCTATTTTAAAGATGCATAACTGAGGCACAGAGATTAATTAACTGACTGGACCCACATAAGGAGTGAGTTGCAAAGTAGCGGTGGTTTACCTTCTGGCAGTCTAACTTCAGATTCTAACTTCACTTTTCCTCGTTTTTTTTTCCTTTCCTTTCTTCTTCCTTGGGGCTGATGGACGGGTCTTGAAGTCTTAATCGTTATCCTGTGTTATATGTATTTTCCAGCTAGAAGCCCTAGAATAATAATTTCCCACCTAACTACTATTTCATATCAGATAGGGAGTCCACCTTCTGAAATGGATTAATGGAAGAATGGAATTAATTGGCTTGGTTAGCTTGAGCATAGAGTGTGGTCCCAGGAGTCTCTTCAAGGTTTTGCCTAGTGGTGGCTGATGACTGGGTAAATATTTAGGTTCTGCCTCTAAAGCTTAGCTTTCCCTTGGTCTGCTCTCCTCTCCTCTCTCTCTCTCTCCTTCATGCTCAGCCAGTTTGCAATGAATCTGTCTCCTCCCCCAAAGAGTGCTGACAATTCAGTTTAGGAAATATTTGCTAGCTGTCTTGTCTTTGAGAGGAGGAACATTCACTCATTTTTGTCTGGGAACATAGTAGGTTGTCACCAAATATTTGTGGATTTGAATTGGCTGTCACTTGTGTATAGTATTTCTACTAGAGTTCCTTCTAGGAAGGAAAGAAGCTAACAAACCGTGGAGCCCTAGTGTGAGTGGCATTCACTATGAAGCTGAATTCAGTGCAGCGTAAGGTAATCGGTTCATTTTTGTACTACATCTGAGAGGATTAAATTCCTGAGCCACACACAGAACTTTATTCCAAGACTAGCTCAATACCAGGAATAATTGTACATAAATTGTAGCCGCCGGATACTTAACAAGAACATCACCTCATTCATGGCTTGTAACAACCTCATGAAGTGTATATTCTTAGATCCACCATGTAAACACAAGAACTGAAATCCCAGAGAGATGCCATGCAAGTGAGCTTGCACGCAGTCATGTTTTTTTAACTGGTTTTCAAACCATGTCCAATGGATTCAAGCATCTAAATTCATCCTGCTGTCCCTGAGTGTCTTCTGTCCTATCCTGATTAAAGAGCAGAGGGCCAATATCCACTAGAAGAGACCACCGAAATTCAGTGTCATTTCCTCCAACTGTGTCAATAGATACCAGAAACCCATAGGCCAGCAACACAGGAAGCAAGTGTTAATGGGACCAGGTGGTCACTGTACCATCAAGAATTTCATACCATATTTTGAGCCCTGAAATATATCTTATCCTCCTCCTGGTATGTCATTTTGTGTCTGTAGGAGGCACTGATACAACTCTTCATCACTATACTACAGATCTCATCTTTTAGATATTTTATTTTCCTATTACTTTCCATTTTTAGGGGAAAAAAGTCTATTTTTGGGTTCCTTTCTCCACCTCTGCCAATACTAATGTCAATATTGCCAGAACAACCTCAGACTTTCAGATATTAAGAAACACTGACTTAATACTACAATTTGATTTTGCTGCTAAATTTACATGTAAATCTCTAGGCAAGTCTTTTAATATTTACCTAAAATATTTGCTTTCACACATATACATGCCCCTTGGTAGGGATGCATTTAAGATGAGTGTTGATTTATTTGCTTTGTTCTTGAGTAGATAATACTGCCTGTACAGAAATGAGCTAGGAGGCAGGTGCTCTAGCTGCTACCCCTTCATCTTAAGGCATATATTGATAGGTAGGAGAGGCCTTGGCACCGTTTTCTATACTCCAGTAGTAAGTGGTAACGGGTTGTTTTCAAAACAAGCCCCCATTAATAGTTGTGTTTTTAGATTTCTTTTCAATGTAGCTCTCAGGAGAAAAATCAGCAGATGTGTATTAGCTATGAAACAATTTTTATGTTGCATTTTGATCCATTTAAGCTAAACTGATTAGCAGTTTTTGAAAAGCACATCTAAATCCTTGTGCTAATCAAGGGAAATTGAGCTACGTTGTTACTACAAAAAGCTGGAGAGAAGAATGGATGTAATAGCAAGTTTCTTTTATATTAATCATGCAGCATATAGCTTCGTTTTATGCCCATCCCTTTCACCAACAAACCACTCTTCTAAGTGCTTGTTTAATACAGCAGCACAGCAGGCGAACATTTTAGTGTTCGCCGGATTCAGGTAGTTTCGCTCCGGTGCGATAGACAGAGTAGATGAGAATTTCGGGGTGTGGATTATGGCCAGCATCCTCTTAAGAAAAGTATGCGGACTGTTGCACATTAACGACACAACTGTAATTTGAAGCAGGATGTGTTTGACGTGCATTTACTATGTATGTTTACTGTAATCAGTGGCTGTTCAACCTTGGGTGGTAAGGTGCTGGCTGTCCACGAAGTGCCGTTAGCACTGATGATTGCATCTAAGCAGAACCTCACCTTCCTTCATCTTCTCCTAGTGGGTGAAAACCGTAGCAGCTGGGCAGGCTGAGAGCAGACCTACCTTGTAGCTCTTTACCAAGCATTAGTGCCAAGGGAATTTGGCAATCTCTTTCCCCCTTCAGGTTTCCTTGGCAGCTGTTGGGAATGAGAAATTCTTCCTTGTCTTCCTGCTGGCTGGTATGGAGCAGGGGGTGCCAAGGAATGAGGTAGAGAAGAAAGGAGAAAGAGGCAGGAATATTCAGTTCATTCTTTTCATGCTCAAACGGAGTTAAGGAATTTTCAGAGCAGAATCATGTTGTTCCAGGTATGTAACCATTTTTCTATTGGTCATTTATTAACCTGTGCTTACATAAGTAGAAACTCTTGAGTTTCTTTGAAGACACATAGAAAATAAATTTTCCTTCCTCACTCCAGCCTTCTCCACGTCTCTCAGGGATACTTATAAGAGGATGCAAAGTTCAAGATGTGAAGGGAGGAGGAGAGATCCACCTTGCTGGGGTGAAAACTTTGACAGATAACTTTGTGTTATTCAAGATTTTAAAATACATCGAAGCTGGTTGCAGTTGGCCTGCTAATGCTGGTGGAGTGATCCTGGCCTAGACTGCAGCAGACCTGCCAGCAGAGCTTGCCAGAGCTGCGTGTGTAGCCACCTCCCCAGGGGCCCTTCAGTACTGCACTCAGGGGCATTGTGCGGATAGCTCTGGTTTGTGTTGTCAGCTTCCATGCTATGAAATAGTGGTGTGTGGTCGGGGGCAGCTCAGAAACCCAGAAAGAGAAGTGACACCAATAGATGTCTCTTTAGGAGAAAGCCAGAGTAGACCCAGGGCTTATGCCCAGTTTTCGAACTTTTGCCAATGGGTGCTTCCTAGTTGTCATGGTTTTAATGGGATTTTATTGTTGCTTCCTCTGGCAGCAGCACCATTCAGGCAATAAGGCTTAGCATTGTCTGGTGAAGAGCAGTTCCTGAAATTACTTGAAAATTGATTGTAATCTCAAGAATTACACTACAGAAGCCAAAGAGAAGGTTACAAAAGTAGAAGTTGACCAGGAAATGATGATGCCCAGCAAATAGAACCTTAGTTGATGATTTTATTCTTGAAGTGCTGGGTTCCTGGGACCACTTTTAAATGTTACAGTAATTAAAAGAAAAATTTCAAATCATATTTATGTGTCTTTTGTTTATTGATGACAGAGGACGAGGATTATGGCACTGGGGGTGAAGTTCATTGGGGCAGAACACTTCTCTGAGTATTGAGCATAGTAGAGTCTTCAGTCCTAATTTTTTTTTTATCTATCTTATCTGTGTGTCTGTCTTTCTGCCTGTCAGTCATCTTAGTCCTTGGTATTATATGAGCTTTTATTTTCTTCTCAGGCAACAAAATCTTTTAGGATAATATTATAATGCCATATCATATCTGTATGCTCAGAATACCTAAACAATGACAGACACCAATGACTGACTGTATGGCCCAGCTTTGGAGAAAACAAGTTGACTTAAGATACCTTAGTAGCTCCTAGCCATGGCTTACCTCTTTGTCCCTGGGAATTTTTATGATACTCATTGAAAATTGGTAGAACTGAATATGGGTTAGTCAAGAAGGAGAGGCATTATTACCCAACAATAGAAAGGTAAAGCAGACTATGGACTCCCCCTCACCAATAAACAAACATGCCACTGGCATAAGTTTCAGTGGCAGAAAATTCCCACTAGATTTATTATTATTAAATAATAATTCTATTTGAACAGTTTGTGTAAGGAGCTTTATGCAGGTGAATGCTGGGGAATCCTTGGAAGAAGGTGCGTATTTTGTCGTGTGCAGCAGCTACTATAGTTCGGGAGTGCACTGCAAGCCAGTTTTGTGGTTTTCATCTTACTTTTCAGGGTAGCTTGTCACCTCTACCACAGAATCACTGCCAGGCTACAAAAGAAAGAGAAACTACTGATCAGCTTACATTTTCTTTTTGCTTTTTTAGAAGTAAAAGAGACATGAGCTTCTATATACCAGCCAGCTTGGTTGTGTTTGAAGTTCCCCAATATAGTCTCTGTAGAAATGGGCATTGGTTTGTACATAATTGTCAATCAAGCATCTGCCTTACAGTTGGTCACAGTCTTAGAATCACAGAGGTGCTTTGACCCACCAGTTGACACAAGTTGCCTAACTTATGTGTCACCATGAGGAACCAACTCCTGTCTTTATCCCATGAGATTGCCAGGCAGTGAGCTTTGAAATGAGGGTTAGGTGCTGGCATTGTTGTCATTAAGAAGCAAGAGTCATTCTTGAATTCACTCATTCAATTAGTACTTAGCGAGCCCCCAAAATGAGCCAGGCATTGCTCCAGGAATTATGGAGTAACTGCCTGGATCCTCACTGTGTGCTTCTTCTCATCAGATTCTGCTTCATCAGTGCCATTGTAGCTATTCGATGCCATTCTTTTTCTTTTCTTTTCTTTTTTCCTTTTATGTATAATAACCATAGCTATAATAAAACAAATCTTGACAATGTTCCAGTAAAATTTGATTTTTAGAAGCAGGCAATACCTGTGCCATAACTTGCCCCTGATGAGTGTGCATTCCAGGTTCTGAGTGTTTATAATAAAGATATGTTACTAAGCATTGCATCTAATGTAAAACAAGAATCATTCAAAACTACTGAAAGCTTAGATTTATAAAGCTAAAAAGTCCTAAACATGTTAAAATGTCAATACAAACCAACAGAATAGAAAGAGTTACAAAGTCAAGAACAAAACATCATATACTTTAAGACATCCTACAGACCCATTGGTTAGTAACTAAGAAAATATTTTTCTATATCAAGATTTAAACATTAAGAAGAAAACAAATGTATCTTTAGTTTTTGATGAACTGACCATTCTCTTAATTCTGTGAAGGCAAAATCAAAACTTATCATTTGCTATGATACTCCTCCCATATAAACTAAGGCAGGGTCCAAAAATAATTTAAATGAATGACTTGCTCATGATTTTGGTGAATTCAGCATTCTGGTCATTCATCATTCCATCTTTGGTGAAGTGGTCATTCCTGGCTTTCATACCTTGGCATGTTGATTTTTGGCAAATTACATTGAACTCATATGTAGAGTTACAGAGTTACAAATACATGTTGTGACTCAAATACGCTTTGCAAGAACAGCTGAATGCAAGCGTGGGGCCAGACTTTGTTAGTAGAGTGGTATCAGTTGTTTGGATGATACAGATTTAAAAACATTTCTGCATAGTTAGGAAATGTCATGCATGATTGTATATAGAGAATCATGGTTCCTGAGCTTCCAAGATTAATTCAGTTCTAGGTTTACATACAGTTTTTCCTAACATTTTAGTTATGAATTAGCATTAATTTTCTTACATGTAGAAAAGCTTAAAGAATTGCTCCCCAAATACCCATAGAGCTTCAGAATTTTATATACTGAGTGATCAGCTCTCTGTTTCCAAAGTGATTCAAAAAATACCAACTCAAATCTTTTTGGCAGTGACTGGAGACTAAACTGAACAATTTCTACTTCTTTCCTGTGTTTTCTTTCCTTTTCCTGCTCTCCCTCCCTCTCTTCCTTTCTCCTTTCCTCCTTCCCTTTCTCACTTTCTCTCTTCTTTCCATGGAGTCATACCATGTTGTTCAGGCTGATCTTAAATTCCTAGGTTCAAGTGATTCTTCTGACTCAGTTTCCTGAGTATCTGGAACTACAGATGTGCATCACCATGCCTTGCTCTTTTGTATTTTAGAAAAACCCATAAAATATTTCTTTACTCTAGATTTTGTATGACACCTTTGCACTTGCTCAATTTCCAAATATCTCCTGTGTTCTGTCTCTTTCTCTCTTTCTAGTACAATCATCTCTTGTTCTTTAGACTTCTTTAGTGTCATAGAATCACCCTAACCCAACCTTACAGCGACTGAAACCAGCATCAGCAACTGTAATACCAAGTGCAAACAGCCCTGGCCAAATGCTGAAGTCACCACCTCGCCATGTTGCTAAGAAACAAAGACCTAAGGTACCCTTTTGAGTTACCAAGTTTTGTCATCCTAGTAGTCTAATTTCATTAAATTGCTGCATAACAAAACTACAAGCCATTTGTGTTACTCCAGCCTGTCTCCTACTTGCCAGTGTAAACTACCACGTGGATCTCAGGATGAATTTACTAGTTGCAAGGTAAAATGCTGTCTTTCATGCCATAATTTCTTGAGTTCCTGTACCTTCACGTGGACAGCAGTGATTGAAGGGGAAAAGAAATTGTTTGACATCTAGCCACAGAAAGAAAAATGAATCTCCTTTAACTTCTTGGGGCTCTGTTTTTTGTTTCATTCTACATCCCTTATGTTTCTGGTCTGGTGAAAGGGAGTTATTTCCCTTCAATAGATTTGGTCACAATTTAATAGTAATAACAAGTCTGTGAAAATGAAAGGCTTGGAGATATCTTCTCTATCTCTTTTTGGTTGCTGGCTGCTCTCTGATGAATGCTCTGGCGTTTCATCATTGATTGTTTTGCTCGCTGCTCCTGCCTGGGGTGTAATGATACGCTCTTGCCCGGTTCACCTCAGACTCTGTTACCTGCTTTGGCCA
>PVKB01001345.1:114344-136392 GCA_004027205.1 Ctenodactylus gundi | reverse complement strand
GGGAACAGTTTTCCACTTCAAGAACAAAATCCTGCAAAAATGTTTTAATGCAGATTTGGGACCTAATTATTTTTTCCCACCTCAGCTTCAATATAGTGGCTCTAGTGTGGGAACAACAAGCCTCAGTTTTATAGAACTCAGCCAGCTAACACCCTCCCTTCCCCCGGGGTTCTACATAGGGTGGCCATTACTGCTTCCTTTCTCCTCTCCAGGGCTGCTTCTTCAAGGCAGTGGGTCCAGCTATGAAGCCCTGCCTCTAATTCCTCATTAATTCCATGACCTTCTCTCAGACAGCCATGGCTGTACAGCTCTGGCCTCTGGTTTCTGCAGACATTGAAGACTGACCTGGACAAAGGTTAAGCCAACTAAAGGGAGAGCCATGCACGAAATAGACTGTAATTATGACCCAAGATCTTCAAGACACTTGGTCATTAGGTCTGTGACAAGGCTCAAAAATTATGGGTAGTGTTGAGGCACATCCAGGGACCCTTTATATAGAAAAGTAAGTTTCAGCTGGTCCTACAGTTTTCTTATTTTAGTGCCATCCTCTTTCTCACAGGTTAGGTGCTCAAATGTCTGTGGAGTCTATGAATGTTTGTTTGCTTGTGACAGTTACAAGATTCGGTTGTTGTGATGTTGCTTATTGTTGTAGTCTTAATACCTTAGAAAATTCCTCAGACTTAATACATACTCAGTAAGCATTGGTTGGATGAAAATCTGCATGGCAAACAGACAAGACAAATCTCCAAGCACTAGTGATGAGTGATCGTTTGGTTTTATGTCAGTCTTTATCAGGTTCTGTACTTTGTCAGAAAAAAGACTCAGACAGACATAAAGCCCAAGTTAATATTTTTTGTAATCACCTCTATCTTCTAACGTTATTATTGCTATTATTGTTGTGTTCCTTGTCTCTGCTTCTCTTAAATAAAAGAATCTTTTAGAAGTAGTAAATAATAACAACAAATTATAAGTAACTGAACTCTTTCTTGAGAAAGAATGGGGAGTATTACTTCAAATTTCCATTGGATTGCCCGTGTGGGGCATTTTTGGAAAGCAGCTGGTAAGAATCCATCCCTGTTCACTGACTATGGAGGCCAGTATCTCTTAGGGCGAGTTTGGGTGCTTCTGAAATAAATTACTCTTTGCTTCTGCTGTCTCTGTTAGAAAGTTCTAAATTTCCACGTGCTCTTTTGCAATCTCTCCTTTCACACCTGTGCTCCTCCTTCCCCTGCCTCTAAGTCCTATCATTCTTTAAAATTCATTTCAAGTGTCATGTCCTCTGGATACAGCCCTCACAAATTAGATGCTTCTCTATCTCAGGGCACCCTGACGCACTGAGTACATTCGGGCACCTTCTATTCATCAGTCTTTACTGTTGCTCTTTGATCAATGGTTAGATGATTAGACTTTTAGCACCTCTAGGCCGAGGCCTGGATATTACTCATGCCTGATGGTGGGTGTTGCATGCAGTTCTTGGCAACAGCAGGTGCTTAGACTATTGGTGCTTGGATTTGCTTGCCTTCTTTGTGTTCTAAGGCAAGCTTCCATTAGGCTTAGAATAGCCCTGTTCCTGCTGCCCATTGCTTACAAGGAGGAAAAGGAATTCCATATCTTGATAACGTGTTTTCTGAGTTTTCAATTATATTTCTCCCTGCCCTTTCTCTTTACACCCTCGGTTCCTCTACCCACCTGATATTTTGCTCACTTAGAAACTGCAGCAGCATATAAATAGAGTAAATGAAAGAGTGACCCTCACGGACGAGCTGCTTGGACACAGTGGGTTCCATGCCTAAAACCATTGTTGCATGTGGGTAAACTGAGCGGCCATGGCTTGAATGACAGTTGCTGTTTTAGAAACAAGAGGCTGGAAAGGGGAGGAGCTTCTTCCTTCTCCATCTTCCTACCTTCAGCAGATCATTCTAGGGAAGCTGGTAATTGTCAGTTATGATAACAGAGCATAGACAAGAACACCTCCATTTCTGTAGACTGGGCCTTTGTATATCTCCTCTATAGAAAAATAGCCAACATCTTGACTATACATATTTTTTTTCTTTCTTTTTCATTGCACTTCAAAATCTTTTCTTTTTACCACACGTATCTGTGAAAAGGAGAATTGCTGGCTGAATCTTTTGTAGCATTTCCTAAGGATGGTTAGGAAGAAGGAATGTAGGAAGTAAAATGATGCTGAACAATTGAAGAGTATTTAAAATGCAGTCAACTGGACCTGTGATTTGACCATGAGGAAGAGGGAGAAGGAAGAGGTTTGTCAGTTTGGGCTGTTACTGGTATCGGAATCCATTTGCACCAGAGACCTTTTGAAGTTCACACTGTCAGTCGAGTGCTGCCTGCGTTTTTATGAGCCCATGAATTAGAGAGTTTTCTGATCAATTAGTGGGATTCTGTGATAGCTCATCTAACTAATTACTCAAGATAGAGAAAAGGAGATAGGGCTGTTGTTTAAATGTATATTGGGGAAAGAATTGAAAGATGAAATTGTCATATCTATTTTTTTCTTTTTTAAAGTAACTATGTTTAATTGGGAAATTAGTCAAATGCACACACACACACACACACACACATATAATGTATGTATATTATCGTAATAATATGTATTTTTCATTGCCCTGCATTATAACATAATATACCAATATCTTTTTATATTTTTCTGTGCACTTCTATATTAAAGAGAAGTATTCATTTAAAATTAAAATTTTCTTACTATTTGAAGAAACTCAACTGACCCATTATGCTCACTTATTAGTTTAGTAAAGAGCATTGGGTTGGCGGCAAAAAAGATACCTAAGAAATGCTCCCTGGCCAACTCTTGACTTTATATTTTTCTCACTCTTGATCTTTCTGGATGGAAGAAGCATACATGTATTATGTTTTGATGCCATTTCAAACAAGCCAAACCAGAAATGCAAACCAGAAATACCAAATACATCTCTTCTGAGTATTGATTGACTGTTATTATTTACGTGAGTATTGAAAATCACCCAGTTCTACTGGGGTGCTTATCTATCATTTCAATTTATTAGTCCCTTAACTCTTTGCAGTTGGAAAGAAAATTATAATTTTATTGTCAAAAGTATTTTCACAATCATAGATTACCCTTTGAGGAGGATACTCTTAAACTGACCACTGTAACAACTCTTAGTTTGCTTGAGCTGCTAAACAAAGGACCCTAAACTAAGTGGCTTATAAACAACAGAAGTTTTTTGTTTGTTTGTTTGTTTGTTTGTTTTTGTTTATTCTCCCTGTACTGGAGACTGGCAGGCTGTGATCAGGATGCTGACTAGCAGGGACAGGTTCTGTTGTGGTCCACTTTCAGGAAGTGGACTGACAGCTTCTCCTCGTGTCATCGTCTGACTGAAAACCAGCAGAATCTCTCCAGGGTCTCTTTCAGGGGATCATCAGTCCCATAGATGGGAATTTTGCCTCTGTGATTAATCACCTCCCAAAAGACCCCCACTTCCAAACATTGTCACTCTTATGGTTGAGATATGAATTTGCAGAGGACACAAACATTCATGCCACAGCAAACTCAAATTTCTTTTTTCACTGTTTAACTTCTCCTTAATCATTGAAGTAAGTTCAGAATCTATTATGTAAAAATCCCACCTTGATTTCCTCAGCCATAACCTAGATATACATGTTCTTTGATGTTTGGGATTTATTTATTGATTTGTTTGGATTGTTTGTTTGCCTTTGCCTCTGTGCTTGATTTATGTGTGTATGGGCATCATAGAAGTTAAATAGTAAAATAATTTATATTGAAGAAATAAAATACCAAAATGTATTATACAATCTTGCCATTTCTTCCTGTTCCATTTTGCAGATAATAAAAACAGTCCTTATAGTCTTAAAGAAAATACAAATAGCATAAATTCAGATTTTTCTTTTAAGAGTGCACAATCAGTAGCCGTCCAAACATCCCGTGGAAAATATATTAAAACCCATCCTCCATAATTTCGGATAGCACACTGTGCATCAAGATACTCTTCATTTTGTGAATTAAACAATCCCCTTAACATTTGATAGTGGTATTCTCAGCTCTTATCAATAGCTATGCAGTCATTGAGCTGGATAAAATGTTGCAATGTAGCAATTAAGAGCATCCTATCTTCTTTTTTTTAATCGACAAATTCAGTAAATTACAACTTGATTGTCTGAGTAAACAACGTTACCTGCTGTGGCTGCTTTGTTGTAGAACAGAGTTCTGCATGCAAATTAACAGCAGTTTGTAATTCCCAGTATGACAGAGTACACTTTTCTCGTGCTTTTAACTTCCTGTCTCCCAACCAGGAAAATAGATGTAGACAAAATGCTTGGTCACCTTATCTTTACTTCTAATGCATTGCTCCTTAGCAAACATGCTATCTCTGGTCCTGTGTAGGGGACACCATGGAAGCATTTTTAAGAAACATGCCTGAACGTGTTTAATGACTTTTCTGCTCTCACAAATGTGTTTAGCAATGCTTTTCCAAAGCCTGTGTAACCTAGTAGCAATAGAGCAAGTGCCAGCTCTTTTCCTCACTGAGAGACGGAAAGGTGTGTGGACCAGAGTGCCCATACCTGTTCTCGCACCAGGGCAACCTGTGGTGTTTCCGTGAGGTCCTGCTCTTGTGTACTCCATATGGTTCACTGCCAGATAATTTAACACCCAAGAAAATCTGCCTTGAATAAATTAGAATATATTTGCAAATTAATTGGTTAATTAGATTTTTAGACATCTCTGGGGGCCTGAGCTGAAACAGATGTGTGCAAAAGGCCCTCACGGAGCTGGGGATGAGAGCTTCTTACAGAGCTTTCCGAAGGAAGGCCACTCTTGCTTGGTCCTATTGTCAGTGCCAGAGCATTCCAGTGTATGCTTTTATGCATATAGCAATGACATTACTCTTCTGCCTAGAAGTTCATTGATATAGAGGCATGCCCAGAAGGTGTCCTAGGCTCAAAGTAGTTATGCTACAAAATAAACAAGATGCTCCTTGGATTTATTCTTTCTTCTTTGTGTTAGAAAAGCATACAGAAATATAGTTAAAATTTAAAGAAAGGTATAGATCAGTTCTAAAGCTTTTATTTAGAATAGACAAGGTCTTGGATTTGATTGTCATCATCTGTTCTCCCCAAAAGGCAGACCAGAAGGGGATGCTTATAAATGTTTTTGTAAGACACAGTGTATATGAAAATTCCATTAAAAAGCCAAAGCTTGAGCTTGGACTTTGGGATTAGATATCAGCCATTAATAATGATTTATGTGTGGGGGCTCTTTCACTGCCCACTCCCTCCATGTCTTTACCCTTCTGTAAAATGGAACAGCTGGTAAATTAATTACCCAAGATACTGCTTTTTATGATAGGTGATTTTTTTAACTGGGTCATTAAAATGGCTTTCTTTTTATTCCTTCAGTCATTTTTTTTTCACAAAGCATTTATGGTCTGTCTTAAGAACACACTGTGACATAATCTCTGCTTTCAGTAGGACCCCAATATCTATGCTTTGTGGACAGCGTGTTTGTCCCCAGTACTGGAGTGTGAGGAGGCCTCCAACTCTGGAGTAAATTGCATAAAAGTAAATTCAGTGTGGACTCAAGGCTTGCGTATGAATGAGCTCTGCATCCAAGATAACTAATTCACTATCTGCAGAGCCACACTGGTGATTACTGCAGACAATGGGACGATTCGGTAGAATTTGGAAACATTACACCCAAGATCCACACCAGACCCATCTTTGCTCTTCCTGCTGGGTGCCCTTTGTTAGGTCCCTCAGGATCACTTCTGTGTCCCCTTCTCTAGAAAAGGTCCTCACAAATAGCTGATGGGACAGCAGCTGTTGAATATGAGTGGACACCCAGACATAGACATCCTCAAATGTTTGAATTAAGGAGTCCCACTCCTTCAATTCATGGGAAGAAGTTAGGATAGTGAAGAATTCGGACGGTTTTGGTGTCACTGCGGTTCCATCACATCTTGAGATTTGACAGGTGTGTTATTTTCACATTTAATTATTTCCGTTTTAGTTTTGTTTGTGTTTTAAGGAAAATTACCAAGCATGGAAATAATTAATGACTAGTTTGGTCATCCTTAGACGAAGTTCTCTTTGATTTTTGCAAATCTATTTTTTTTGTGAGAAATGAAGTCTTAGAAGTACAGAAATGACATGCTCATTTGAAATCAGTGGCACTCAAGATTGCTCTTTGACATTGGCTTAGTAACATCACTTTGTATTATTTTCTTGCTTTTTCTCTCATGGCAAAATGAGCTTGTGTCTAAATCTTAAAAGGTAATTTATGGTCTAGGGCTGGTAGAATAGCTCAGTAGTTAAAGTGCTTGGCTAGCGACTGGTAAGTACCTGAGTTTGATTCCCCAGCCCCACACAAGCCAGACATGGTGACCCATGCCTGTAATCCTAGCACTCAGGAGACTGAGACAGCAGAATTGCTGTGAGTTTGAAAGTAGCCTGCAATACATTGTGAGTTCAGAGCCAGTCTAGACTGCAGAGCAAGATTCCGCACCCCCCTCCCCCAAAAAAGGTGAATAAAAAAATCACAATCTAAAAGATATTTGGTATAATTTTCTCAGCTACATTGTTAGAGGCCCTACTCACCTAGTGTGATTTTTTTTTTCAGGAGGGAAATGTGTACATTAGTGTAAGGAAAAATGAATATTTATGACTCAAGACTATAACTTCTACCCCATTTCCAAATAGAGTCCACTAAAATGTAGCTTAATTAAATAGGATGATTTTTAAGTCAGAAACTTATATTCCTGGTGGTTTTTATGTTTGACATTAAGATATGGATTGTATGAAATGAAATGTTTCTGTTAAAAATGGCCTTTATTTTTTTATACCATCCTTCGATAGGAGCCAATATTGCTAGAAAAGAAAATTATTTAAAATTGTTTTATTTACATTTCCAGGTGGGGGGGGGTATATGGCAAAGAGGTAGACGTTTGAAGTATTTTTAAGGTTTTGGTAATTGCCTTTATCATGCACTTCAGAGCGAAGCTTCAGGGAGCTTCGTGGCACAGGCGCATGATCCTAACTTTCTGAGTCTGAGACGAGAAGATTGCAAGTTCGTGGCCAACCAGGGCCATGCAACTTAGCAACTTAGCAAAATCCTGTCTCAAAATAAAAAACAAAATAGGTTGGGGGTGTAGTTCAATTAAAAGGTCTTGGGTTCAATCCATAGTACTACCACCATCACTACCACCACCTAAATAAATCGAAAGAAAGAGAGAAAGAAAGAAAGAGAGAGAGAAAGATTAAAGTTTCCTATGTATCCTGCAGTCCTGCAGTCAGGGACATTTTGGACTAAAATGGCCACCCCACCAGCTCCATAGCCAGCTTGGCCTTTTAGTCCTACAGGCTAAAACAAAACAAAACAAAACAAAACAAAAAACCAAGCTGTTACTTATAGCAAGGTAAAGTTTGCTCACCTATTAGAATTTTATTCCAAAAGCGTGGATTGACAGATTGATTTTCTGTCATTAAATTCTTTCTGTTCTGGATGTGGAGGCAGGCTTAGACAGACCAGTTGAGATTCACAGAACAGGCAGAAGAACTGGGTATGGAGGGGAAGTCGTGCACACTGAACTGTGGCAGACAAAGAGTGGGGTTCTGTGGCTACTGGCATGAAGTCCAGCCCTCTGGGCAGAACACACACAGCAGTGAGCACAAGAGTGTACAAAAAGTGAGATTTTTGGCAGCTACCTCACTCTGGGGAGGTCCTGCGGGCCCTGCGGCAGGAGAGTGGAGGAAGTCCAGGAAGTGGCCTGTTGAGTGGGTACAGCTACTCCATCTGGCAGTGGGTATCAGACCTGCTTCCTGGGCTGGTATTTTGGTATAACTTCATAATCTGTTCTGAGACATATTTTTTTATTATGATTTCCCAATTGGTAGTAAGCATAGAGTGATAGAACTTATAGCTACTTCTTATGCAAAGACTACCCACCTTGACTGAAAAAAATTCAGCAGAGGAAGAAGTAGCACCCATGTATTGGTTTAAATAACTCCAAGCTTCATATTTGAAAACTTGTGGCCTGAGAGATGTGATCACACTTAGATCGTATGCTGTTCCTGAAGTTGATATTGGTTGATCAGTCTCATGGGAGCTAGAGGACCAGTTGGTGCCATAGAGTACAATGGATATAAAGAAGGTAGGCAAAAGTATCTAATAGAGAAGCCTGCAGAATACCATAGTGGTTGCAGTTGAAATCTGCCTTGGGCTCTTTTCATGAGATTGTTCACCTTGGTGTAGGGTCGTTTGCTTGGAGAAAGATCCTTGGACCAAAGTTCTTGAGCCTGAGGTATGTATGTAAGAACTCTATATCTAACAAGGGAAAAATCCAGTTACAAGTTGAAAGAAGTAATTAAAAGGGCTAATGATACTGATCCTGCACCAAACCCTCCATGTTGAACCCAGGTTTTGCTGGTCACCTTTTAGAGGTGGACCAGTTCTAGAACCGTGGGTTGAATGAAGCTTGAAAATACAGTACTCGTGTGTTTCATCCAGCCAGCTTGTTGGTGACTGAAAATCATTTTCATGTGCCCATTCACTGTTCGGTGAATGCTTGGAATGAGTTAGTTAGTCCCAGGCCAAATCAGAGTGGGCAGGTAGCCAATTCTCACAAACTACCTTGACAATCCTCACTAATTGGTTTGTCTCCATGGAGCAGCCAAAAATTGAATTGCTCAACAGGATGGACATTCCTTATTCCTTCCACCCACCCCTTTCTTGCAGCTCCTCACCTCTGTCCGCTCCCACTGCACACCCTTCCCCCACTCCACCCAGTCACCCTGCCTGCTGTAGTAGTTTTGCTTTTAAATAGCAGGAGTCCTGAGTCATACCTCCTACCCCCACCCCAATCAATCTTCCTCGGCAACAAATTTCCAGGACCTTTTTAGGGTAGGAAGAGGAGTGGAATAGAGGCGAGAAAAGTAATCTAAATGTGCTTGGGTCATTGTCAGGGTTATTTGTATTTTCAGAGCAGGTTTTATTGGCCAGGGATCATAGCAAGGCAAACTATCTGTGAGCAAAGCAAAATGTACTTCCATTTATTGAAAGGCCTGGGAAACAGATTCCTAGACCGCCTGGAGATGGTTTCAGAAAGATCTATGAGTGCTCAAAATCTTCTACCAGCTTACAGAATCACTTTTAAGAATGGCCAATCAAGTACTACTGGGAGGTACGCAAAAAGAAAAAAACAAGTCTAGGTTTCTGTAACTAGAATGGATAGCTGCTTCCTGAATAAATAATGATACTTTCCATCTGCACCACTGGTTCTGAACCACCCTTACCTGGCCAAGCACAGCTGAATCCCTGGGCAATTCTGAGGGCCAGGTAGGATGGATGGCACTCGCTTCTTATGGCTAGCTGGATAGGCAGGATTAGGTGTGTTTGCACTTACTGGGAGCTGGGCTGAATCCTACCTCTGCCCCTTATCAGCTTTATTACTTCTGGCTGTCACTTAATTAATCTCTCTGTGCCTCAGTGTTTGTTGATTATCCTTGAGGTGAAGTTTTTTCTTAAAGTTATATATTAAAGCTAATGCTCATCTTTTTTAATGGTTTTCAGATTTTGATGGTTTAAGTTTTCAAACATTTAGGGTTTTCTTTAGAAAACTCCAGTCCATATTGATGATAAACCAAACCATAGCGTCCTCTTCCTATATGAATGTAGTATTGTCTACCCTTCTGCTCCCCGTTTGAGGGTAGATGAAAAGTATATAGCTCAGGGTGAACGTTCGCCAGCCCAAATACATTTCTAGACATTGAGTGTGTGCATATACCTGGCTGTTTATTACGATTTGAAGGATTAACATCGTCAGATAGGACTGGTCTTAAATGTAAGTGAGTTAGTCTTTGTGGAAACTCATGACAGGAATAGTACTCTTACCATCATGATCTACATCTGTACAGTGAGACAGAACAGATACAGTTGACTTGAAATACTCCTGCCCCAAAATGTCCTAGAGGGATATGGGAAATAGAGGAACTTTTCATAAAGTAGGAGACAAAGGAAGTCATTTCTGAGTAAGCTGATAGAGGTTTTTCTGCCTCTGAAATCACAAGGGCTGGTTAACACTGAATAGAAGATGATCTAGTAGAGCTCTGTTTAACCACTGGTTAAAGTAACTGAGGTTTGACTTGAGCCGTCCGGCCTCCATGGAAAAAAAAAAAAAAAAAAAAAAAACAGTAAATAGGAAGTCAAATTTACAAGAGATTCCAACAAGTCAACAAATGTTTGCAGGGCTTTGTCCAGTTCCTCTCAAGCTCTCTTTCTGGCCTGAAATTGCTGGGCTTCTGTCATGGTAATTTATCATTCTTGCAGAAGAGTGAATGCTAGCAATTGGGTAGCACATGAACCTTTGCAGAAGAGAAAGGAAAAACTATTTAGCCTGCCTTTAAAGCAGCATCTCAGGCCTAGTTCCCGTGTTCTGTCCCCTAGGACTTGTCATCCACGTGCATAAATCATCACATAAGTTCAGGGATATTTGTGATGTGGGTAGAAAGAAAAGAAATGCTTCTTCGTTTGGATTTTTTCCCCCTGATTTGTAATTTTGCCGTTGACTTGAAGCATGCGTTTTAAGGTCTTTCAAGAACATCTTGCTGGACCTTATTTCCCATCATTACTCTTCTCGTAAGAGAGAGTAGGATAGGTATAGAATCACCTTGCCAACATGCCAGCTTGGTTAAGTTCTGTACAACTTGTTGCTTACTTAGGCTGGAATGTGTTGTAAAAAAATGACTGCTTAACTGCTTGCAGGAGTCTTTTCTGCAATATGTAAAACAACTTTTTTTGGACAATTGGATCCAGGTAGGGAAAGCAGGGCAGTGATTCATGCTGCCTGGGCTTAGGTCTCCTTACATGCACATATGAAATAGTAGTAGGCTCTCAAGTTTTTTTAAAGGACCACACCAGCTTTGTACTCTTTTCCTACCTACTCAGCTTGCCTTGCAGGCAGTCTGAAGGGCCTGCCGTGGAAAGGAACCTGACTACGGAGCCATCTGGAGCCCTGTAGCGCAAGGCCAGGATGTGCATCTGTTTGAAACTTGCAGAGATATCTGGCAGGCTGATTTACTTTCCTTCGGGGAGCCCATGTACAGAGCCTGGACTCAAGAGGAAGCTGGTGTCTGGCTGGAGTAGGGATTGATGGTTAGTCTGCTGAATCCTGTACACAGTGCCAAATTGTAAATTTCTTATTTGGGCCACATCACTCTTTTCTGCCACCAAAGCCAAAACAACCCCAAACCAGGGGGGTTTTAGGGAGCATGGGCTGAGCGTGATTTGCATCAAAGTATTGAGTAATGCAGGGGGAGTTTAATCTGAGCTCTGCCACATAGTATCTGCACAGATGGGGGCAAGTCCTTCAACTTCTCTTTGCTTTCTGCATTTGTGTAAAAAAAAAAAGGATGATATTCCTAGGTTTATGGTTTAAGAGTTATTTTGAGAAGTAGATCAAGTGTCTTCATGTAAGGAATTAAAAATAGCACCTGGAATGTTAAGCACTATGTTATTGTGTGTGTGTGTGTTTTACCTTGGAAGGCCCAAGGCCTCATGATAGCCAGGGACATCCACCACCCTGCCTGACACTCACGCGTTTGGCCTCACTGCTTGCATTTTTATTTTTCCACTTCCGTTGTTCCTTGAGTGGCCCAGAGTGCAGTGGCTCAGTGCTCATGGTTTCCTCTTCTGGCTCCTCCTGGTAGGTTTCCAGACCTCACACTCGGGGTCACTTCTTCAGAGAGGACTTCCCGACTTTCAGTCCCCCCCACCTGTTTCTCAGCCCCCAGCACTGTTTGGAACCAAGCATGCTATGCATGTACAGATTTTCAGCCGCCATGCCGGTTTCGTTCTGAATCCCCTGGCAGATCTAGTGTCTGTCCCCTCTGGCACTGTCACAGTGGGCTGAGCACTCAATACAGACCAGTTAAAAGTTTTTACAAGGAGGTGCCTGAGCGATGTGGATTTCCAGTGTATATTCCAAGCTGGGTGCACAGTTGTATCTCTTTCTTCTTACCTGTCACCCCTCACTCTTAATCTCACTACCATCTAGCCCCTTCTTTTACGTTACAGTAGGAGTAAAAAACAAGTCAGAAAAACTGCCGGATACCATGGAGAGATGAGATGCGCACTCACCCCCCACCCCTTGATATCATTTTGATTACTTGGTAGGGTACTTTAGAGAAGGATGAAGAAAGAGCTTTTCTGCTCTTTCTCACAGGCTAGTTTTGCCAGGGCACTTGCCATGTGGATGCACCCCATCTACTGGTTGAATCAGGCATCTACATCCTTAGTGGATTATGGTGGCCTGTGTAGGTAATGCTGGCTGGGCTATCTCTAAATAAACCACTGAGACTAAGTCAGGGTTTATAGTTTGTCATCCTGCAAACAACAAAATTAAGCATGAAGTGTGAAGTATTTTTTTTACTGGAAGATCACAGTTTGGCAGCTCTAGTGTATAAACTGTCAGTCTGTCGATGGTGGTGTACAAATTCTGTCCTGCGAGCTTTGTAAGTTTGAGGCTATGAAGTTTCACACTAGTGTCCAGAAGCCTAAAATCTATAGTTGAATATCAGTACTTAGTATTTACTTACTCCTTATATACATTGTTGACTACATTTGGCTACTTAGCAAATCCTTCTTTGCAAGATAGCTCAGGGAGCTTGGGGTGTCTCACTTCTTTTTTATTTTTTTATTTTTATTTATTATTACTTTTTGTCTTCCTTAGGAATGTAAAGTTTTAAGATGACAATTTCAAGGAGCTTTGTTTTCAGACTGTCCAAATCAGGACCTAAATTGCCTGTAAGGCTTAATAAATACTTTGGAGAAGAAGGAATTTGCCGGTTTGCATAAAGAAACAATTATTTTAAAATGACAGACTGCTCCCTTTGTCAATGAATGTTTTATGGGGCAGCTTCCATGCCTGAATACCTTGCGTAAATTATGGATTAGCTCATAAGCCGACTTAGCGGAGGAAGCTCAGCAGGGTCTGCCAGCAGAGGGCTAAGCGGTGAGCCCTGCTGACATTCACTGCTGCTTCGCTCCTGTACTTAGGGTTGCAGATGCTAGGGTCTCATGCTCACACTGGAAGGTGTGTTTCCTTGAGGACTTGGTGGAAGACATGGTTTGGGTGGGTAAAGGAAGACTAAATGGATTGGAAAGAATTTCAAAATAATTTGAGTTGAATTTGATAATTTTTTGGCCCACATAAAATCATTTTATATTGGGCTGAAGAGTGTAGCTCAGCAGTTAAAGCACTTACCTAGGGAGCACAAGGCGTTGGATTCAATTCCCTAGCACCACATAAGCTAGGCATGGTGAGGTGTGCCTGTAATCTCAGCACTAAAGGAGGCTAAGACAGGAAGATTCCTCTGAGTCCGAGGCCAGCCTAGACTACATAATAAGTTTAGGAGCAACCTGAACTGCAGAGTGAGACCTGGTCCCAAGAAGAAAAAATAAAGTGTCATATTGTAACATGTACGCGTCCCTGAGGTCTATCCCAGGGGTCGGAGTTTTCAGGTCAAGTTGTTTGGTTTTAGTGTGTTTTCCTCCATTTGATAGCAGTTACTTTACCTACAGACCAGAGGTTAGTAGTCTAGGTCCTCTCTGGGGCCTGGTAAGTGACATCCTAAATTAGGCAGGTCAGTTCAGCACCTGCCAGTTTGCCCTAAGAGAATGCTGGCCCCATGTTACCAGTCTTCTCATTCTTCTTGAGAAACCTGCGATCTGGATTTTTGACATGAAACTCCATGATGTCAAACTGTTGGCAATTAATTTACAAAATGTTTAGATTCCATATAAGAGAAACTGAATATATCTGTGAGCAAAATAATGCTTGTAGTTCTGTTCAATCTAATCAGCTAAAGTCCCTGGCAGGATGAATCTATATAGTGGATTTATTTCTTTCCTTTCCAAAAAAAAAAAAAAAAGAAATACTGCTGGTCCACTGATTTGTACTATTTAAAACACACACATACACAAACACACGTGTGTGTGTGTGCATGTAATCAAAACTGATGTTCAGGAACACTGATATACTCCCAAACTAATAGAATACATGGTAGCATCTCGGAAGACTGAAGTGAATGGGAACATTCCATTGGTGAATGCTTACCTTCCTGGTTCTTATTTATAAGAGTTAGAATAATCCAGAAACAGTAAATATATATCTTTAACTTGGGCTGTTTTATAAGGACCCACTAACACAGCCATCAAGAGTCTTGCATCATTTCATGCCCTCTGAATTTCTTCTTCAGAGCTATTGAGAACATGAAACACTCTCAATTATTTTACTATGTCCTTTTAAAAAATATATATCTAGCACTTGCTCTCTTATTCTTCTTTACCATTACTGCACAGAGTCTTTGCTCAGCCCCCAATGGGAAAGTTTTGAACTGGTGGCTGGGTTTGGTGCCCATGTTTGATGGCTGAATTGTTAACAACGAGGGGATTTCGTGGTGGGAGGCAAGCTGAATGCACCTGCCCCTTTGTTTGGTTTTCCTTGGTTCAGGATGAGTTCAGGTAACTGAGCACGGGCCTGCCACTGTATCAGAGCAGAGATGAGATGAGAGAGGAAGCTGGAGTAAAAATCCATTAATTTATCCAGAATGTAACAATTAGAAAACCTAGATATCAGCCACTTTACTATTTTTCTTTCCTTTTAAAACTTGAATATGAACACACACGTTCATTTACATATCGATCCCATTCAGCTTGGGAATTGGTAGGCATCTGCACCCTGTTTGGCCTCTTGTCTCTTTCCTCTTTCCCTTCCCTACCCAGCTTCCCCTTCCCCTGCCCTGAAATTCCTCGCCATCTGCAAATACTCTGTTTCCCCATTTCCCAGCATCTCCCTTTCAGTCATTTATATTTTGGCAGTCTCATAGAAGAGATGCCAAGTGATGCTTCATCTTTTGTGTCTGGTTTATTTTGCTAAGCATCATTGTCTCAAGGTGTAGCCAATAAGGAATGAGCTGCTTTAATGTTAATATATATGCGAGTTCTCCATTTCCTGGTACTTTATTTGAGCTGCCCTTTGGAACAGGCACAAAGATCTTTGCCTTGCTTATTGCTTAGGAAGATCTCCACACCTGTTTCTCCTTGTGACTTTGAGGCTGCCCATGTAGAACCATGGAAGTTCAGCAGCATCTCACGGCCGTGACCAGGTTCCTATTTTCTTTCACTAGCAAATCATGGAACTTGTGTCAGCTCAGGGTTCCGCTGTGCTATGGGATCATACAATGTATTAACCTCATGGATTTTGACACTGAGGCAGTTGTCTTCTGTGTGAGGAATTGGCTTACACATGGCTGATAGCATTGGCTATCAGTTGCTACACTGGTGGTATCATCATTATTATCGATTCTACATGTTAAGACATTATTTTTATAAACATATATTTTATTTTACTTAAAAGGCTTTCCTTGGACTCCTGCTAGCAGCCTTCTTTTTCTAGGGAAGACTTTGGTTTAAAGATTGGAAGATGTATTTTGTGATCCATCTACTGTATGTAATATATATTGTTCAACGCTTTCTTTCAGCCCCCACTCCTCCAGGATTTAGCAGCCTTAAGGATAGAGGTAGAGATGGTTTGCCTGGCCTGACCTCACAGTAAAAACTTTATTTTTCAGCATTAGAAGTTCGTAGGTAGATCCTGTAATCCCTAAATTAGGCTAGGAGGAAGATGGATAAAAACAATGTCATTGTTGGGTAAGGCCCAGTTGTGGCTTTTCTTTCATTCTTGGCTTGAATCCAAACTAGTGCCTTAAAGACAGAAATTCCCTTATCCACTCCTGTCACTTTATGGATGATTAGAGTCAGTAGGAAGGCCTTGTCACTGCAGGAGAAAGACGCTTCCACTGGCCTGGCCAGCAGCCCTGGGCCCAGCCTCTCAGCAGTCAGTACTTGGAGAACAGCAGTCAGTACTTGAATAACAGCAGATGTTGGGGCTCCCGGCAGGTGGGGGCAGGGAGCAGTTTCATTCCCTGTGCAGCCATCCCAGCAGAGGCTCAGTGACCTTCTTCTCCTTGTCCACTAGTACTTTACATACAGCTGCCTCTTTGTACAATGAAGTCATTCTGGTATTTCCTATCGTGGTTTTCCTTCACCTGGAGATGTGCAGTGTCAGGGCATAATACAGGCGCTCCGGCTGCTCTTGCTCTTAGAGAGTTAGGGAATTGGCTTTTAATTACTATGAAAATATGATTATTTAGGGGCTCTGCACCATCTCTACAGAGCCTGTAGAGTTTTGCTGCAAGGGGAAAGGGGACTCATGTAGGTGCAGTAATAGGTGGGTTGGCGTGTCCCAGGAGGAAGAGCAGGGAGAGGAGCCACAACAGTCCCAAGTATCTTCCATGAATGTTAATCAAGTGTTAGGCACAGTCTGCCGCAGTTTTCCTGTCTGTAACATGGGCTGATGCTGTGGCGCAGCTGTGTGTGCAATCCAGAATTGCTTGCAGTCAGGCCATGTGAGAAATGCTTCGGTATTCAGACCTCCCGCTTTCAATCAAGCTTAGATTGGAAAGCAGTAAAAAAAATTAAAAAAAAAAATAAAACTCAGGTTTTTTTTTTTTGAACATAGCATCCTATGGAGCTAGTCTCTCTCACAGCACGACAGCAAGATATTTTTGTTAAAATGACCAGTTGTGGGATATGTATTTCATTTCCCCAAATATATTTTAAATTTGTCAGTGGCCTTGGCAAGTGCTGTCGACTATTTCCCCAACCTCAGAGCTGCGTAACCTTTACCCTTTAGTTCTCATCTTAATCATCATCTCCTGACAAGGTCGAACTTCGCTCTCCTGTTCTGTCATAGAGCCATCTGTCACTCATTGGGTGGCTTACCCTAGCTGCTTATTTTGTTGTGTGCTTAGTTACGCTCAGTGTCCCCAGATAAGCAGTAAATTCCATACAGTAAAGAAACATGATCTATTTTTCTGCACTCACCATCATATTTCCTGCTCCTGACGATAGAATGAATGCTCAGGACACAGCAGGGTTACAGTAATGTTACTGGTAGGCAGAAGGGTAGAATGCTGTTACCTATACTACAGTCTTTGTGCGTCTTTTCTGCTCTTCCCATGTGGCCTTGAGACCCTGCACACATAGTGAGGTTGTCCTGCCAGCTTACTGGGGAGGTGAAAGGTATGTTGTAGGTCTGGGCTTCAAATCTCCATACAAATTGTGAAAGTAAAGTCATGGAAGTCTTAGGAAGAGACCTAGAGGCTTCCATCTTCCAGAGGTGGTCCAGAATGGAAGCTGGAATAAAATACAAGTGAACAGGCCTTTGTTTTACACCTGCTCTGTCTACTCCCCAGCACCCGAGAGTAATATCTTAGATAGGGATAGCCATAATCTCTGATTTTCTGAGCCTCAAGAGAACTGTGGCCGAATACCAGCCATGAGTCTGAGTGGTCAAAGACTGTGAATTAGTCCAACAGGTTCTATAGTGGTCCTCAAGGTGTCCTTCACATAGCTGGTCCAGGAGACGTCTCACAGAAGTATTAAGGATGGGAGGTGTTGTACCCTGTTTGTAAGAAATTGGCCCTGGCATCTGCCTGCTCATTAAATGCTACATGCATTTAGATGAGCTAAGTATCACCCTCAGCTTCCTCCTCATAAAATGGGAGAGGCCAATATTGCCTGCCTTAGTTAAGATCTGATCAAATGGCCAAGTGACGTGAAGTGCTTTGGAGAGGGTTTCACGTGTAAGAAGTTTTCAATAGAAGTTAGCTGTACTCATTACTACTGTTTTCATGCATTGAAGACATTCCCACTGCAATCCCAAGCCAGCCTCTGGGGAAGCCCCATAGTTTCTCATGGCACTGGTGCCCAAGTTTTTCCTGCCCCATCTGCCCATACGCCTTTGGCCCAAATTTTCACACTGTGTTTCTGACGCAAACAGCACAGACTGTAGCTTTGATCAAACTGCATCTTGCCCAATAATGTCTTAATCAGCACTGTGAAGGCCAATTTGAGCTGTCTGAAAATCTATACCATGCAGTGGCTTGGGTGTGTGCATGCTGTGTACATAGGCATGAAATAAGTTAAATAGTGCCGACAGTGTGTGTTTGTGTGTGCACGTGCCCAGCCGGATGGCCCTGCCTTCGTAAATCGTTTAAGCCCACTGAGTCTAATAGAACGTGTTATAACTTCAGCAGCTTCTGAATAAAAGTTGGAGCAAAAACGAAAGAATGGAAACGTGGCACCAAGTAAACTCCTTATGCAGTTACGACAGCTTAAGCATTCTGTGGAAACTGGGCTTTGTCTAGAAGAGCTGCACCTCTTCCAAAATGTGTCTTTAATTGTGTAACTGCTCATTTATTTATTTTCTCTTTAAAATAGGTTTCATTTTGTACTTTTAGATTTTGGGTGAGCATGGGACTCCTGACCTATTTTCAAGCCAGCTCTTCTTTCCTGCTGTCTCAGAACTCCCTTTTCATCTTGGCTGTGCCCCTAGTGGCGGGTTACTTGACCTCTTCCGACTTGGCTGATTTCATCCCAGATGCTTAGGCTGGATAGTCTGTGGTGCCTCACGGGCAATTGACATTATTTTGATTTTCTGATTTTTCCTCCCTTGTTATTACAGAAGCACAAGTGTTGCGCCGTAAGCAGATAGAAAAGTATTCATTGATCAAGTTGAAAACCTCCACTTTCTATGGTTCCAGGATTCCTAGTTTGAGCTTAGGGAGTTTCCAAACACCTTCGCTTTTATGTTTTCCATCCTTTTCTTTTCTTTTCTTTTTTATTTTGCTAAGAGTAGTTTGGGTTTTGTCTGTACTTTTTTGTAGACTCTTTTGGATATATAGGTGTTTGATCTCAATAAAGAATACAGCCTGGGCACACGTCATGCTCTCACCATTAGCAGGTTTTGGAAGCCTGCAGGCAAGGTCCTGAGGCTGGGTGAGTCACTGTTAATGAACCAGAGTGCCTGAAATGCTCCAGTGGTTGTCTTTTGGCACTTGGCAGGCAAATCCTTTTCACGTTAGTTTCAAGGTTGTCAGATATCATTATCCCCAAGTATTAAAAATTTCAAAGAAAAGAGGCAGTGTGTTTGATTTATAGAATAATTATCTAGCTTTAGCTCTAACTTGGCTTTGGCAATGGTTTTGCAAGCACTCGAAAATTAAATCCATTTTTTATGGCACTACAAGGTATTATCTCACAGCAAATGATAATTAAACACCTGTGAAATCAATTAGCCCTTTAAGCAGGGAAAAAAAGTTTTCCAATTATGTTTTCGCACCTCCAAAACTTTTATAATTCCAAAACCAACGCTTGTGGAGAGGGATATGGTTGATCAGCCGTGGCTGGGTTAACTTTCCATAAAGATCATCCCTAATTTTGCTTAGATTTAATCCCGAGAAAGGTGAAGTGGGAGTGGCATCTTTCTTCCAAAGAGATGCAGTCGCCTTTGGAGCTGACTCTTAGCAGCTGTCTATCTGACACTCAGCTGAGCTGCCAGCCCCTCTACAAAGGAAGTTACGCACTTTGTGTTTTCTTGCCAAGTTTTAGTTGACAGTTTATTTAAAAGCCAAGATACCTTAATGGAAGCCAAGCAACAAGACAGACCATGTGACAGAATTGCTGTCTCTTTAAGGACCCCCGAGTCCAGAGTTCAGAGCCATGGTCACTACAGATTCCTACCCCGAGAGCAGGCTATTTGATAGCTGAAACTTAATACCGTGAAAAACTGGGAATTGTGGCTGGCCATTGAGCTTACAGAATCATGTGTGTTTCATCATTGGCTTTGGTAACAAATTAGCTTTTCCAGATGCTTGTTTTGGAAGGCAGTCTGTACTTCTGAAACAGTGGATGGAATTTGGGGATCTGCCATGATCATTTGGGACTCAAAGAAGAGAAAAAGGAGGCATAAACAATGCCAAGCCTTTGACATCCTGTGCATTGTGCCCTGTGTGTGCAGAAACCATTCCAAGAAAAGTTTAGCCTCGACTCAGTACTCATAAGTACTTTAGTTTGCACAGTGCTTTGTGCGCTGTCTTATTAGATCCTCAGTAGACCTTGGTAGGTAGGCGGCAGAAGAAGGATGGCCTTGCTTCATGATGAACCTGGACTCAGGTCCAAATGACTTGTTTAAAGCTAATTAGTGATGAAGTCCAGAATCTGTCTCTTCCAGATATTAGTTTGTGCAGATATCATTGGATCACTCTACAACTCAACATTTCTGAAGATATTCTTTAAACAAGTTTTTTTTTTCTGAAGTTTTTTTGAGGGGCTCATCCTTCCATAGCAGATGGCCATTAAGAATGTTGATAAATCTTAACCTTAACTAGATAAATAAGGCTAGTATTGCATAAAACATAGATGAAAGAGGACTTCATTCTTTTGGAAACTTTTCATATGAATTTTCCTTGTAAATATCACTAGCAATATGGACACTTCACCGCCTCACAAGCATGGTAAATCATGAGGTGTAGGATGAGCATAGAATGATCTGATGTTCATTCAAGAAAGATTTCTTTTCTTTCTCTCTCCCTCCCCTCTATTTTTAGGGATGTAATCTAGGGTCTCATGCAGGTTAGCCAAGGGCTCTACTGCTGAGCCACTGCCCCCATCCCTAATAAAGATTTCACAAAAGTTTACTGTGGGTCAGGCATAATGCTAGGAACTGGATTATAGGGATGAATAAAAACAGGTATCCCATATGCCTTGTATTTGGGGAGAGAGTGAGATAATAACCCAGCAAAACATATACATGAGTGACTTCAGACAGCAGGAAGTGAGGACAGGAATAGGTAGGCACCAGGCCAACAGAAGTAGGACCAGGGTGGCATGAAGGGAGCTTTGGTGCACAGGCTGGTCTGGAAGCCCTTCTCCACAGAGGGGCTATTTCCATGTTGATGAGCATCTTGAAAAATCTAAGAGAACCATCTAGGTGAAGCGCACAGCAAGTGTAGATGCAGGAGGTGGAAGCAAGTGTGCTGTGTTGGGAAACTAGATCAAGGCATTGCAACTGGTAGTGAGCAAGGAGCAGGACGACCAGAGCTTTTGCCAGAAGTATATATTCAGTGGCCAAGGCAGAGGGTGTGGTTTCTGTTCTAGACATCAAGAGGAACTCTTGGAGGGTTTTCATCTTGGGAGTGACATGTGAAAGAGTTCTTTGGCTACTCAGCACAAAATGGGTTATAAGAGAATAGGTTTGAACATCGTCTGTTTTAAAAAGAAGATCCAGAGTATGCCTTCTGCTGCTTTGTTTCTGCCTCATTCAAAGGAAGAGTAGCACTAAGAAGGTATCAGAAGAAGTTTAAGGTGACTCAGTGTTCTGTGGAATTATAAAAACCACTACAGGACAGCTCCTTGAGGGCTTTTGCATTTCTGTTTAACCAGGGCTCAGAATACTACCTGGCACATAGGAACTGCTTAACTCTTACTTGTCCAGTGAATAAGTGTCAGGACACGAAGGCATCCCCTGGGTCATCTGTTCTCCCAGGTAGATACTTCAGTTTTCTCACTGTCCCACAGCCTGTCCCCAGAATGAGGCCATTGAGAAGTCAGCCTGTTCCTTAGTTAGCTGTGTCTTCAGGGGACTGTGGGAGGTATGACCAGCTGGAGTAGGAGGGAGGGGTGATTCAGCTGTACAAACTGTCTCCCCTGGGCAGTTAGTGATTCTGCCAAGAGACATGACAGAATCGAGACTTATGGGCCTCCCCAGGTCCCCAAAACTCAACCCTCATGCAAGATTAGTTTGGTAAGTCAACAATAGGTAGCATCAGTCTTTTCACTATAACAAAAATTTGTCATCCCTTTTTATGTTATCCTTTGCATTGTACATTTACACATTTACAGTGCCCAGATGGGAAAAATTAAACTTCCCATAGTCAAAGTTGCTTGTACAACTTTCATATTAATTTTCTTTTTTTCTTTTCTTCCTTTCTTTTTCCTTTTTTTTTTTTTTTTTTTTTTTTTTTTTTTTTTTTTTTTTTTTTTTTTTTTTTTTTTTTTTTTTTTTTTTTTTTTTTTTTTTTTTTTTTTTTTTTTTTTTTTTTTTTTTTTTTTTTTTTTTTTTTTTTTTTTTTTTTTTTT
>PVKB01001345.1:96323-114244 GCA_004027205.1 Ctenodactylus gundi | reverse complement strand
AAGGCCCATGAGTGAGCTTGTCCTGATAGTCAACAACAGAGGGTAAATTCAGTGATGGTGACTGTGGGAAAGGAGGTGAGAAGGTGAGATTATAGGAGCCGGTGCCCTTTCATGAGCTATCATCGGAGTCTCAGAGAGCAGGAAGCAGATGCAAGGCTTAAGCACTGACAACGAATGCCATATACCACGCAACTGTTATCTGTGTGGCACTTACTGTGATAAGAACAGCCCAGCGGGAATTTCAGGCATCCTCCTAACCTCAGTTTGTTTCTATGGAATGAGAGCTGATCGGGGTTGACCTTGTTCGAAAGGATGTCTCAAGAACAAAGCTTTTGGAAAATTAGGTTGAGCCCCATTTTCTTCTGTGGGTAGAGAATCATTGCCCTTGGGCCAAGGCAACGTTTGTCATTGGAGAAGCTGTTAGGAGGTTCTACAGTGATTGGTTGGTTGATTGGTTGAGTGGTTGCTTTTACCAGCACAGATGTAGAAGACCAGAAGAAGATTCAGTGCATATAGTGCTTTAGATTCCTTCAACTTGATTTACAAATAATGCTACTTATGAGGATGGATAAAAACATACATTTCCCATCCTCTTCATTATACACGGAGAAGTTGACTTTAAAAAAAAATAGTAAATTGCCATGCCTTTAGATATACAGTAGAGAAAAAGTGGTTTAAAACGTACAACAGGAAAAAAGTTCTCACACCCTAAATAAGTGCATTCCTCCTAAACGTATGTGTGAAAATCATCCCAGGCAGGCCTGAAATAATTAAGAGCTGGATGTGGTTAGCAGCTGAAGTGAGCCTCCTGCAAAGAGATGCTTTGTCTCCTTCTTAATCCTGTTGCTGTTGTACAACTAAGTACAAAGTACTGGACATTGGGCAGTTTTCTTCCATTTTTATCTCTTTTCTATCTGGAATGTGAAGTCAACACAAAGCAGGACCCAACCCCTGTGTTTTGGAGTTCAGGAACAGGAAGACAATAGGGGAATGAGAAGCTTTATAGGATCAGCCTGCACGCCAGGACTCGAGGACTGAGAGGGCTCCTCCAGGCAGTGGGAATGAAGTTACATAAAGGAAGGAATCAAGCATCCCTTCTGCCGCTGGCCTCCTGGAACTCAGCCTGTTCCCGTGAGGAGCGGCCTCTGAGAACACACACCCTGTGCTTCCTGGCCTGTCCTGGTCTTCTCGGGCTTCAGGCCATGCTGCCTGGCCCAGCTCCAGTTGGCCATTCCCCATGGCTGAGTGCCTGATGAAAGGTTAATGGTAAGGTAATGACCTTGGGCTTCCCGTGACTCTTCTGGGCCATATATCCATCCAAGGCCGTTGATACTGTGGCTCTTTTATTGTTCATGCTTTCTCTTTCCCCTACACCCAGGTAACCCTTTATTTATCATTGTCAGAAATGCTTTATTTCTAGCCAGAGAATTTAGACCCACATGTCTTGGAATTGCATTTATCTCAGAATAGTTTTGAAATCTGACATTGCCAAGTATAAAAGCTAGGGCTGCAAAAACCTCACCTCCTCCCAAAAGCTTCCTGAGATTAATGTCATGGGTCACAGTGTATTAGAAATTTCTCATTTTCTCCTTTGCTGGCTTCATTTGCCCTTTCCTTCTAGGAAAGGCTCAATAAGGCAGTGTTGTGTTGTAGAGCCTGCCCCCCCCCCAATGCCCTGCAGACTTCATATTTCACTTTGTCATCTGTGAAATGGGCCATCAGCACCTGTATTAGTGATCATAAACTGCATTGAAGGATGCAGATTTCAGATTGTGTAGCACAATCTACCTCGGGAAATAATTTTGCCTGTGGAGTTATTATTATTATAATTGTTATCCATAATGGCTATCATATTTCTTAATTTGTCATTGTATATTAGCCACAGAGCTGCTATTTAGTGATAAGGAACCAAGATGTCTTCTACCTGTTTGGAAGTACAGGGTGTTCTGGTACTTGCTGCTGTTCATTCATATATGTAAGTAGTGATTATCACCTAGTCTAAATTCAGAGTTCCAGACTGTCAGTTAGGTGGTTAGGGTAGGGATGTAGTGGTGGTTTTGGAAATAGTATGGAATTATGACCCATATCAAATAGCTCAGAGGGGCTATTTGAGTCAAAGATCCTTCCAATTCTCTTTTTCCTATGAAAGGCAGTGATAATGACATCAACTTCACACATGGCCGTGAGGCCGACATGAGGTAATATCAGCACCTCTCCCAGGGGCCTCACCACCCAGCTGCAGCACACAGAATGTTACCGTCCTCCTGTCTCTACACTGAAATGGATTTTAAGTGGACACAAAAACCAAGAAGTCTGAAGTGACAAGTACCATACGTGTCTTAGTTTAGCTGAACATCGTTTCTTCAGCAGAGCTTGAGATTGACAGCTTCAGTGGGGGAGCATCACACAGAAATCAGTTCCTGTTGTTGGCGTGTCGAGGCACCCTGGTGGTGTTAGCAGCGGGCGATACTCAAGGCAAGGAATCCCTTGTGTAAAGGCTTGCACCACCTTCAAGTACCAAGTGCCTCCCACTGGGGAGCTGATTATCCCTAAGGATGCAAACAGCCTGATCAGCCAACCCTCAGGCACAGCTCTGCATATTTGAGGAGCTCATTTGCATCTACCTGATGCCCGCACATACAACTGGTCATTCTTGTACACAAAGGTGTCATGAAGAAACTGAGACTCAGCAAGCCAGGAAGTTCAAAGACTTCCCAAGCTGCGTGCTTCTGAGACAACTCATGAAAACAGTACAGTGGTCAGTTGGACCCACTTTCCAGCTATGTATGTGATTGGCTCCCAATCATGTATTTATCTATTTAAATCTGTGTTGTGGTCCAACTTTATATTGTTTTCTCCCATTTTATTGATATATATTAGTGCAAAATTTAAGGTTTACAATGAAGTTGAGTATTTTGTGCACATACGTATCTTGTCAAGGTGACAAGGACTTTCCCATTCTTTATATTAGTAAATGTGTCAAATTTTAAAGTTTTCTCAAAAATTGCTCAGTCTGGAAACCCAAAGAAGGGCAACACACTGTAAATAACAGAGGGCCATCTTGGACAGTACAGTTACTGTTGTAAGGTACCCAGAGTGAAGGTGTGAATCAGGAGAGACAGGATTTTTTATCTTTGTGTGTGTGTGTGTGTGTGTGTGTGTGTGTGTGTGTGTGTGTGTCTGTGTGTGTGTGTGAGACAGGGTCTCTCTCTGTAGCCCAGATTGGTCCTGAACTCACTATGGAGCCCAGGTGTGTGTGTGTGTGTGTGTGTGTGTGTGTGTGTGTGTGTGACAGGGTCTCTTTCTGTAGCCCAGGTTGGTCCTGAACTCACTATGGAGCCCAGGCTGGCTTCGAACTCACAGCAATCCTCCTGTTTGAGCCTCTCGAGTGCTGGGATTACAGGTGTGCCCTACCACTCCTGGTTTATGTGGTGCTGGGATATCAAACTCGGGTACTTAGTGCTTGCTTAATGTAGCAGCACTTGCTAGGCCAGCGCTTAAACCACTGAGCCATTCCTCGGGCAATATTTTTTTCTTTTTTTTTTTTTTAGGATTTTTAAAATGGTAGTCATTGCCAGTGTTTATAATGGGGCGAACTGCTTGGGACGTGGCTTTGTGAGGCAGTTCATGCATTTCAGGCACTGCATGTTGAGTGGGCTGATCGAAAGCAACACAAACAAAATGGCCTTCGGAGCAAGAGGGCCGGCGTTGGAACGCCGATGCTGCTGGCCCTGGTGTGACCTCTGCTGACAGAGTTCTGCGGACTCTGATCTTAGTTCCTTCCCTTTGAAGTTGGATTTCATCAGGTCCCAGGATACCCTGGGTGTCACCCGCACAGGATTGCACCTGAGCTCTAGGAGGCAGCATACAAGGCCAGCGCAGCGGGACCACACCTGTGCCGTGGCCTCAGCATCCATACATGGCCCACCCTAGCTTGGTGCTTTCCTTTCCCCTGGTGTTTCCATCCCTGCTGGGCTGTCTTCATCCTGTGAATCGCCCTGCATCTCCTCATACCACTGTGCCAGGCTGACTCTTGCTCCTTCCGTGTTACTACCTCAGTCTCGTCTGTCCCCAAGGCATCCCTGCTCCTCACGGTCCCTCCGTCCTAACCCTTCTCCCTGACTTACGTGCACGTGCCAGTGTGTCTCTCTTTCCACTGGTCCACAGTCTCCCTGACATGGGAGGCATCCACTCCTTGTTTGATGAATGAATGAAAAAAGAACAGACATGTTGTTCATAGGATGTTCATTTTATCTTCCACGTCCCTATGCACTTTATGGAACTCCGAGTCTGAAGCTTTTTTTTTTTTTCTTCTTCTTCTTCTTTTATTTTTCCCCCTTTAGGGATATGTTTAAACCTGGGTGTGAGCAGGTAAAATTAATTACTTATGAGGATGAGGGCTGGTAGGAATAGATCAGCTGTAGATGTTAAGTTACCTTATAAATAAATACTTGAGACAAACTGTAATATCCTGTGGAGACTAGAATTGTGTGAGTACAGAGATGAAAGGCTGGATAGCCTGCTTCTTTTTTGTCCTCTTTGGTTAGCAAGAAGCAGGCTCGTTTGGCAAATGGGCATGCTACACAGGGACGATCAGAGCCAGGGAGAACCTGCACGATGCTCCGGTGACATCCTTGTCTATGTTGCTTTTGATAATAAGGCAAAAACCTTTCAATTAGAAGCTGTTGGTGTGTTGTGATTTGTAGCGTCTGTTTTCATTTTACTTTTAAGGGCCTGCTTCACGTTTGTCTCTTGGCTCTGTCTTTGGAAATCTTTTTTTTTTTTTTTTCTTTTATTGTTGTCAGTTTTTAGTGTTTGGGCTCCTCTGTCCTGATATAATTTGTCATAATAACTTCAGTTGCATAATACTTCACTGATTACACAGCATATACATAATTTCATTTGATCTTTACAACTTTGATGCTCAGAGAAGTTAAATGATTTGCATGGGGTCACACAGGAAGTGGTAGATCCAAATTGAAATTCCTCAACCCAGATTTTCTAAGTTTAAGTTGACTGTGTTTTTCATTATAATCTGTTGCCCCCGTAGCTGTAATGGTTATAGCTGCCACTTATGGATTGCTTGTAATGTGCCTGTGCTTTAGTTTAAATCTATAATTTAGTCTTCATAATACAAGTATTACTCCCTTTTGCCAACCAGGAAATTAAGATTAAACAAAGTCAGTAACTTTTCCAAGATCACTCAGCTTGTAAATAGCAAAGCTGGAATTTGATCCGAGGTTTGTCTGTACCTAAAGGTGCTTAGCTTCTAAGCTCTTAACTACCTTGCAGTGGTTCTCGAAGTTAGGGTGCATCACAGTTACGTGGAGGCCTCGTCACAGTGTGAAATTCTAAGACCTCTCCCCAGAGTTTCTGATGCAGTAGGGCTGAATGAGTAGATAGTTTACATTTCTCCCCAGCTTGGATGTGATACTATACTTGGTAGTATTTTTCCACTGTGTTCCCTTTGTCCTAGTTGCCCTGAATTTCTATGAGACAGAAAGACAGAGAGAGAGAGAGAGAGAGAGAGAGAGAGAGAGAGAGAGAGAGAGAGAGAGAGAATGTATCTCTCATAGGGAGGGGAAGAACTTTAATCACACATTATCCCATGACAGAGTGAGTAAATAGTTTACATTTCTCCCCAGCTTGGAGGTGATACTATACTTGGTGGCATTTTGCCACTGTGTTACCTCTGCCCTAGTTAACCTGAATTTCTGTGAGAAAGACAAAAAAAAAGGGGAGGGGAGAGAGAGAAAGAGAGAGAGAGAGAGAGAGAGAGAGAGAGAGAGAGAGAGAAGGAAAATGTATCTCATAGGGAGGGAAAGAACTTTACACATTATCCCATGGCCCATTTTCAGTGGGGTGTATACCAGACATTATTCAATGCAACGTTAGGGAGAATATGACCGTGGCCACAGAAGAGTATTACTAATTTCTAGGTTAAACTTGGGATCCTGACATTTTAACTACCCTTTCCCTTGCACTCATATATGAAATCTCTTCTACCCTCCATATCATTACCTAGGGAAGGGGGAACTTTGTCCAGCTGAGAAGTGTGACACAGCCATTTGTTAAGGCTGAACACATTGTATCTCATTCACTTACCTTTTTACTTGGAATAGAATTTATCTTTTACTTTCAAGTAATGTATGATTATAATGTGATTTACATACCTAGACTTAAGTAATAGGAGATGATTAGTATATTTAAAAGATGCCTTCCTTGCATGACCTCCAAAGTCTGCCTGTCTTTCTTCCTTATTCCTAACTAATGCTAACCACTTCATCTGTTCTCTATTCCTGTAATTACACTATTTCATGAATGTCATGTAAGTAGAATAATACAAACCATACTCTTTTGAGATGGCTTTTTGACTCAGCATAATTTTCTTGAGGTTGTTGTGTGCACCCGTGGTTTGTTCTATTTCATTGCTGAAGTGTTCTAGGTATGGATGTACCACAATTTGTTGCATCTTTCGTGTATCAAAGAGCATTTGGACAGTTTCCAGTTTGAGGCTATTACAGATAAATTTGCTGTACACCTTATGGGCAAATTTCTAAGTGAAAATAAGTTTTCATTTCTCTGGGATAAATGCCCAAGAGTGCAATTGCTGGGTCATACGGTAAGTCCATTTTTAGTTGGAAAAGGAACCGCCATGCCATTTTCTGAAGTGACTGCACTGACTCACTTTTCTAACAGCGGTATGTTAAGAGACCCCATTGCTCCACCTCCTTTTCAACACTTACCCTTATCTGTCGTTTTGAGGACTATATTAGATCCATCCTGTCAGGGGAAAACTTGTATTTCATTGTGGTTTTGATTTGCATTTTTCTGTGATGTTGAGTATCTTCATGGCTTATTGGCACTTTGAATATTTTCCTTGGCAAAATGTCAATTCAAATTCTTTGCCCATTTATTAACTTAGATTATCTTTTTATTATTATGTAGAAGAGTTCTTTAGTTATTCTAACAAAAGTCCTTTATAGGATATAAGATTTGAAAATATTCAGGAGAGATGTTTTTTCTTCACCTTGCTACTGGGAGCCCAAGGGGAAGCTCCTCTAGGCAGGGCTGGTCATGGGTGCACTGGAACCATTACAGATCAGAAGCCACAGACAGTTTCCGCCAAGACTGGGCAGATTTGCCCCAGTGAACTTTTCTCTATTTGTTGTTATGTTCTTAGGACAGTTTTCAGTGAGTTTAAGTAAAATTTGTCATAAGTTTTACTAGCTATCTTATGATTTTGCTGGGGAGAGATTACTTATGTACCATTCTGGAAAGCTAGCTATATCTTCTTGTAATGGTGATGTTCATAGGAGGTTTTACGTGTTAAATTCTCATCAGTTGTCAGTTGTCAGGAAGGCCTCTAGAGAACCTCGGTAGGAACAGGACAACATCTGGAACCTGTGCTTCGTGAAAGAACAAGTGAACGGGCTTAAATATCTGGAACATAGAGCGCTGCCGTGTGGTGCGTGGGAAGATGTCCGACGTGGAAGGCATTGTTACTGCTTTGGCTGGAACCCACCAGTGGCTCATAGGGCCACCATGCACAGAGCCCAGAAGAGGTGGGCTTCTTGCAAATGAGGAAACTGAGGCCCAGAAAGTACCTGTCCTCGGCTCATAGTCTCTCAGCATTGGTGAACTTGCAGATTCCTAACAGGCCTGCAGGGGCGTCCCTGGCCTCTCATGTAAATGACTACAAACTTGAGTCATGTGACTTCATTTGCCACATCAGCAACTAAAGCTATAAAACCATTTAAAAGTCAACACCTTCCATGTCATTTGGGTTTTTCCTATAACTTTTTTTGCTCTTCTCCCCCTCCATCCTTTTCATAAAGTAAATTCTATAACTGGAAACTTTGAAACTTGTTACAATCTGAAAGACTAATAGGGTTTTACATTTTTAGCAGCCTAATGATGAGGATGTAGGACCTTCTGTGCTGGCCCCTCGGGGGTTTCTATTCTGGGCAGCTGTTAAAGCTCACTGCAATCTGAAGTATAGCCAACCTTTCTATATAAAAAAAGTTTAAACTTTATGAGTGTGTATGCGTGTGTGTGTGTGTGCACATACATTTTCCCCTTGTCTGTTAGATAGAGATTCAGGCTTTGTCAATATTTGAAATCAACAATAGTTGTCAATTATTTTGTTTCATGTTTAGTGAGGAAATAAAAGTCATTACTGTCATAATTTAATATATTTTTATCTAGCTAAATTTGAGCCTTTTTTCTACTTGAAGTCTATCTCGCAGCTTAATTAATGCAGCAATGGTTTTTTATTTTACTCTCAGTGGAGATAATCTTAATCTATTCACTGTGACCTTTTCTTGTGCAAATTAGTTGTACACGCTTGTTTAAGCAAATGGTCCTTTGCATGATGTGTCTTCTTAATGACGGGTTTATAATTGAAAATTGGCTTACTCCCATGTGCCTACTTTGTATGAGAATATAAAAATAGATGTGGACTTTAAAATTATAAATGTATGTATCAATATCCCAAAAAAGAGTAGGGAAGAAACCTGTGCCTTCAGGCTATGACTAAATTAGACTATTAGAGTCAGAAAATGCTAGTGACATATGCTACTGTCAAAGTCACACCTGTCTGCTCAGCACTGGGAGCTCTTGAAAAAATGAGAGCGATTTCATCTTGGCTGTAAGGATTGGAGGCTTCATAGGACGTGAACCTTTGCTAGTTTCCTGAGTTTTCTTGAAACTCATAAAGAACTTGAAACTGCCTGTTTTAGGAATGAGTTTGTGATAATCATTTTTAAAGCGAAAGTCTTACATTTCAATGCTTCCACCTTTCCAAAACTTCACTAGCGTGAAGAGAAAGGTGACACTCATGTTATATTTTGTACTTTTCCAAAATGCAAAAATGGTGTTGAATTGTACTTGAAGAAAAGACATAGTCATCTCTTCTGTATTTAAGTTTCTCGTCCCTTCTCCTATTTTGTCCGCTCTTTTGTCATTCATTCCTCTTTCTCCACTTCCTACGCTAGCTTCCTGCTAGCCTGAGTCCACTTTCTCCTGGTTCTGCCAGCCATTCTTACACAGCAGTATTTGTCTAGAGTAACCTAATGATCTTGGTTAAATGTAGAAACTCTAGCTTGAAGGAGAAAACAAATGTTGTTCTGTGCTGTGACAGAGGTTTCCTGAGCAGTTTGTAGTAGCATGGTTTGGGCGATAGGGAACGAGAAGGGTTTTCGTTTTTGCTGAATGGCACGACCTTAGAGGAGAAGAGACTGCAGCAGGGATTATTGCTGTTGTAAAGTAAGGCCTCTGGGAGCAATGTGTTTCACCAAGACACAAAATCTTCTTTTGGAAGCCAAGGTTGAGCTAGGCAAATTGTAACTAGAACCATCAGACTTGTCTTTTTATGTACTGCTGGAAAGAGACTCCAGTTGCTTTGTGTACAACACGACTGTTCATATTTGTTCTTCTTCATGTAACAAGCTGCTTCTCCAAAATGGAAAAGTGAGAGCTGCCCCCTCCCCAGAGCTCTCCTGAGTTGCTATGGGTCAGTTTGTGCACGTGCGTACCCATAGTTCTCAGCCGTCACCGCGTTCCTGAGGGGTCTTCATCTGCTGACCGCTTCTTTTGTCTTTCCAGGTATGATTATCGAGAAATGCTGCACAATGCCACTTTCTGTCTGGTTCCTCGTGGTCGCAGGCTTGGGTCCTTCAGATTCCTGGAGGCTTTGCAGGTAAGATACCCTGAAGCCTTCCCAGAACGGGGCTGAGGATTAAAGTCAAAATGACTAAGTTTAACCTTAGCATCTAGCAAACAGAAGGCAGGTTTCCCTTGGGGACTTAAAATTTTCCTAAGAAAATCTGAAACATATTAGAAAACTAGAGTTCTCTGCTAGAATTCTCTGCCCTTGGACTTAAGAAGATGAAATGATTCTGTTACCAGGGAAGGTGGGTTGAGTTCAGGGACATGCTTGGAAGCAAGAGGCAAATCTGCTTGCCAGGGCCCCTGAAAGTACCTGCCTCGCCCCCTGGAACAAACTCACAAGAGCAGTGAGAAGAGCGTATTACTGTATTCTCCAGAAGCAGCATTGTTGGTTTTATTCTGTCTTTTGGTTCCTCTGAGGGTGATGTCCCATGGGTGGTGCTCCTTATGTGACTGCTATTCTGACACTTTGCAGTGCATAGTTCTGGAGTCTGTGCGGCAGTCTCTCTGCTCATCGACCTCACTGCAGGAAGCTTTTCTCCTGCTGAGATAGCTGTCCACACTTCCTACCTGGAAGTGGCAGCCGCCTTCTTGGAATGCTAGGAGAAAGCTTGCTCGTCACCTCTCTCACCCTGCCCTCCCGTCCTCCTGCTCCTGTGACCTTCTGCATGCCTGGCACCTTGCTTGAACTTGTGCATTTCCTGCAGTTCTTCATCCCTAGCTGCAAGTCATTGTGTCATATACTCGCAAAGAAAAGCCTGTTTCTCCTGAAAGCCTCTTCCAGGGCAGCCTGTGGATTCTGTAAAGCTTGCTGTCAGAAACCTTCTTGTAGCTTCCTGGGATGGTGCATGGAGCAAGTGGTTCTCCAGTTTGTATTATGAGTTCTTTGGAGCCAGCACTGTCAATAGTTTATGTGCATTGGCCGCTGGATCCTTGTGCAGATAGTTAAGGGGAATAACCGTGACTTGAGTCACCCCACACTGAAGGGAATGATTTGGGCTAGGTGTTTGCAGAGCAAGGGAAAGGTAGACACCCTGTAATATTAGAGTGTGCAGAATGCTACATAGGAAAGTGGGGCCCTTTCCTCTTCTTTGTTGCTCGTAACACTGGGGTAAACCACTTTGTGAGTGGGCTTGTGACAGCGATGTTGACAGGACCGTTTATGCCCGAGGTTGGTTGTGTGTGTGAGTATTGTCAGTGAAAGCTGTTCTTACTTCAGCTAGTCATCTCCTTGGAATCAACGTCAGCCAAGCCATGTACCAGAGTGGAAATGGGGTGTTAGCATTCCAGAGGAGGACTTGCAAATACGAAAATCTCGGCTGGCTACAAACAACTGTCATGTGCCTTGATGGTTCCTCAAAGGCTATGCTTCTTCTGACCTAAGCAGTCCACGTTCCATGCCACATTAGAAGTGCACGTAACTGACTTTACACTGATTTCATTACTGATGGGAACGGTTCCTGTTGCCTGTCATATCTCCACATTCCTAAAGTCCTTTTCTTTTGCTCACTCAGGCTGCCTGCGTCCCAGTGATGCTCAGCAATGGATGGGAGTTGCCATTCTCTGAAGTGATTAATTGGAACCAAGCTGCCGTCATAGGTGATGAGAGATTGTTATTACAGGTAAGGGAGGGGCTGTGGCCTTCAGCAGGTCAACAGATTGTTGCTTCCCCCCGTCCAAACTTTCAAAGAAGATGAATCCAAAAGGTCAGCTCTATAAAAGAAATTTTAGAAAGAGACTATTGCCTGTGTCATGGTGAATGTGAAGTCATTTAATATGATATTGTTCACTTTCCAACACAAAATCTGCCCAGACTCACAGAATATATTCTGAAGGGAGGTGCTAGAGGAATAGGGCTGGTAAGGAACTTGAGTTTGATGGTAAGAAGAGATGAATCTCCACTTCTTCAATGATCAGGATTTTTAGAAGTGACACTGCTGTACTGTGTCCACACTTACCTTCAGATTGCTTTTTCAGAAAGCACTCTCTCTCAAGGATTCTTTTCCAGCCAGTCTGTCTGTCTTTCTTTCTTCCTTTCTTGAGTCTTGCTCTGTAGTCCAGGCTTGTCCTGAACCTACTCTGTAGCCTAGGCTGTCCTTGAACACAAGGCATCTTCCTGCCTCAGTCTCCCAAGTGCCGAGATTATAGGTATGTGCCACTACGCCTGGCTTATGTGGTGCTGAGGAATCAAACCGGGAGCCTTGGGGCCTTGTGCTTGCCAGGCACACGCTCTAACCACTGTGCTATTCCTCCATCCCTAGGGTTGTTTTTTTTTTAATTAGTGTTACCATTACTTGACCAATTCACACGGGTACCTGCATGAATGTTATCTTTTATGTGTATATTTGAAAGAGTTGCCCCTAGTAAAAGTTTGAACTGCTTAGGGGCGGAGGTCGTAATACTCACAGGGAAACACAGAGGCGAGAGTAGTCACCAAGGATTCCTGCAGTCTCTTTGCAAGCTCATCTGAGGTTCACCATAGATCACCCTGCTCTTTCCTCCCAAAATTGTAGAATATTTTAATGGTTTTCTTTCATGGCATTTTGCATTTAATCTCTAAACCACTGAAGGTCTTTGTGGAAAGATTATCTTTAATATCACTGCTTTTTCATTTTTTCTTTTTTATCTAGGAGATTGCATTTCTAACTCTGTTATTGATTCTGCTTCTGTGCCGCTGGCCAGTCTGCTAGTCAGCTGGTGAAGCATTGCAGTCCTGAGGCTCCCTAAAGTAACACATGAAATTCCAGTGGTGGTGGGTTGAGCAAGACCAGTTGCTCACATCTCCAGAAAGATTCCTTTTTGTTGAGGTCTCAGATCTGTAGGTCTTGGTAGCCACTGGAACTTCGAATAGAACTTCAGGCACGAAACCAAAAATGAATAAGAAATCCAGAATGGCAGAACCTATTCATGTGGGGTATCTCATTCTGCCCTAAATATAACTTAATCTCATAGGGGTTTGCTGAGTAAGGGATCTGGTGGCTTATGACGAGCCCACTCTGGTGGCAGTGAGTCCTAGTTAGGACTCCCTGGGGTCAGCCCTGCAGGCACACTGAGAAGGATTTCTCCCCATACAGGGAGAGCGTGTGCCCGGATGTGATGCATCTGGTACTTTTCCATGCTTTTTATCTTTCTCTTTATGTTTTTTTTTTAATAATATGTGCTCACTAAAGGAAACTTGGAAAATAACAGGAATGAAAAGCATCAGCCATGGTTTTTCCATTCATGTACCAAGGTTCCATGAATTTTATGTGAGCACACTTGGCATTTGTCTTGGGGATGGGCGGTATTCTGGTACAATTCACTGTTGTCATCATTTTCTACCCTTTTGCTAAAGTTGATGGACTTCCATCTTCGGAAGTAACTTTTTCCTTGACTCTGAAGATTGTCTTTTTCTTAACCCCCCACCTTCCCAAATGTGCAGCTGTTTTTTCTTCTCATCTGTAATCTGCCTTTGCACAGCCGCCTCCATATTGAACAGCCACTGCACTGTTGTTAACAATGGTTTTAAAGACTTGGCACCAAGCCCGAATGTGTGCTCTGGGAAATGTTTTTGTTATGTTCCAATTTTTCATTTCCTGTTTTAGGGCAGCTCAGATGTTTTTATTTGCATATATTCTTGTCATCCTGTCACCGAGAGAGCTTCCTGTGGCTTTCCTATGTCTGTTTTGATAGATTCTATTAGTTCTGTTACTATATATGACCTTTTATTAAGACTTCATCGAGTTCTTCCACTTCCAAAACAATCTGGCCAAATTGGAATTAATTTATCACTTCCCCATACCTGTCTCTTAGGACAGGCAGATTAATAACCAATAGCCAAGTGCCATTAAAACTTGGAACTCTGTCTTTTCAGTCAATTGGAATTGTCTTCCAGGGTACTTTGCAGAGTCCTGTCGGACACTTGTGTCATATGCACAAACTGATGTGGTACATTGCACCTGAGCAGGAGAGATCAAAATGTGACTACATGAAACCTCTCACCCGGGTGGAGGACCGGTGATGCTTCATTTCTTCTTTCAGAACCAGAGCAGACTCAATTTCCTGGAGGCCACAGAACAATAATAAGTTTAGGCAATTTTCTAATGGATGGGTTCCTCATAGCCACGATAAAATCGTGATGCCAATCTCATGTGACTCTTAGGAAATACCACTGACATTTAGAAGGGGGCATAAACATCTAAATTGAGCAGAATAGCTTTCCTTATCTTCCTTTGACAATGTAGGTAATTTTCTCAATGAGTAAATAAAAATAAAAGTTTTTTCTTGGACTTCTGAAGGACCCATGATATGCATACTTTTTCCGGAGATGTTTTACTTCCATTTGACACTGAACTGGAATTTCTGGCAAATGTTGTCTTCTTTACCTGCTGTCTTCATTTTTTACACACTCTAGGGAGTAGATATGGTGTCTTGTTTTGGACTTTTACAAAGCGGTGGAGCTTTTCCTTCTGTTCTTCTTATGAAGCAGTTTTAATGCTCCTCCCGAGGAGAGTCTTGAGTCAAACAATGAGCTACCTTTTCCTTGCTTTCTAGTGGGAACTCAGTTACAGTCTTAGTCAAATGTCATGAATCCTTTCCTATGAATGCAGCTGACAGGGCCTTCCTCTTTCAGCCCAGGCTCCATGTCTGTCTGATTAGTCATGCAGTAGGGAGGCAAGCATGCAGAAAGAGGTGAGCACAAAGGGCAGTTGCTAATCACAAGGAACTTTGCAAATGAAATAGACCTTGAGCTGTAGGTGAGCATGGGGAACAAGCCCAGGAAAATTACCAGAGACTCTAGAAGTACCTTTCAGAGCTCTAGACCCAAGCAGGTTCACAAGAAACACTAAGCCATTGTCCTAATTTTAAGTAGCATCAATGGGTCTGCCTTCGAATAGAATCACCTTCATATCAATAATTGTAATGGTACCAATAATAAGCCATATTAATTATGCTTGCCAGGTTTTAGGCATGCTGCTAAGGACTTACATAATCTTCATTAGATCTTATGATATTAGTTTGTCCTTTATTTTTATAAGTGAGGAAGCACAGTGAGAGGCAAGAAGTCTGGGTAGGTCTTTCTGACTCCTGTGCCTCTGTGCTTAATCACTAAGCTACACTGTCATTAAAAATTATAATGTCCCTGTGGTAGCTTCAGGTGACCTCTTATTTCTTGGATAGCTACTACATAAAAGCTATCCTACTAGTCTTAAAGTGTGTAGTAGGATGATCAAGGCATAGGACATTCTTTTCAAATTGTGTGGGTTGATAGAGAGCAGTGTGTAGCTGCATATATATGATGTATGAGAGATCTAATTAGACTGGGGTAAAGACTGGATCCAGAGGGAGATCTAGGGAGTACAAATGTTCAGATGGGGAGAAGAAAGAATGCGTAAGTGGAAATGGGTAACCTAGCTGCAGGTTGGATGGGGAGGCTCTTCAGCACTCTCTAAAAAGCCATTTTAAAGATACTGTATACTTTCTTGGCTGATGTATCTTAGAAGGGTTCATGGAATGAACTCTTGACCTTTCCCCAAGGTCTGTAGTTACTGTAAAATTTGATCATCCTTTTTATAGGGGTGAGAGAAAGACACAGCAGTTGTGACTATAGGAACATCCTCAGCAACTGAGGAATTGTGCTGAATCTTAAAAGTGAACTTTCATGCATTAAAAGCCTCTGAGGCTGACTTCCTCAAAGTGCTGTTTATAACTAAAATTTCTTAGGGGCATTTCTACTGAGGGGCTGATGATTTTGGACCATCTTTATGCTAGAAGCAGAAAGTTATGAAGAATAAAAATGCAACTAAGTTGAGTTGTTTTGATCAAGCATATCTCTTTGTTTTACAGTTATAATTAGTATGTGTTCACCTTATGTTACAGATTCCTTCTACAATCAGGTCTATTCATCAGGATAAAATCCTAGCACTTAGACAGCAGACACAATTCTTGTGGGAGGCTTATTTTTCTTCAGTTGAGAAGATTGTATTAACTACACTAGAGGTAAGTAAGAATGCTTGGCTCGTGGTCTTGAATGTGTCCCTTCTCCGCTGATCTCAGTCCCATGTCTTGCTGTTGGTGATGTGTGTTTGGTCAAATGGGTAAACCTAAATTTTCTGTACCTGGGTTTGTCAGTTAGCCCCACTTGATCCTTCATTCCTGACAGACTCCAAGAGCACAACCAATGTGGGGAGGGATTAAGCTCCCTTGATGTAAAGATTGGCTGTGTGATACCATTTCATGGATACATTAGTAATGACTGTCTTGTTATCATTCATACTCAGTGGCATCCTTTGAAGACCTGTTTCTGGAGCTCATTTAGAAAAAAGATAGTGACTCAGAGAAAATCTGTCACTCTGAAAGTGTGAATAGTTTTACTGGGTTAATATTCCCCGGGCATTGGAAGAGAACAAAAATTAATTCCCAGGACATTTGCAACCCAACCAGCCAACATCTGTGTCAGAAGTTTCTGCTAAGAAACCCAGAATCATGCTCATCTGGTACAGGAAGTGTTAATCCTTTAAAAAAAAAAAAAGCAGAAAATATTACAGGCAGATAGGTACCCATCCTCAGGGTGCTTCTGTTAAGGCAGGATGAGAAAAGGGAAAGAAAACACAGAGATGATTAAAACCGTTGGAAGTGCAGGAGGTAGAAATGGCCTGAGGCTGCTCCAACGAGTGCAAAGAGCTAAGAAAAGATTTAGGAAACTGCACATTCGTGAGTTGAGGCGTGCAGCAAGTGGAGCAGAGGTCCTTGGGTGAGGTGGCGCCCAGACATGACTCACTGTGTGTAGAGTGGGGTTGAGGCATTTGTTGTTGCGCTCTTAGGGAATTTTCCTTGGGAACTGATTGTTGCTCCAAAAGCTAACGGAATGTGGAGCATACCCTGAGAAATCTGGGTAATACCAAGTCACCCTGTTTGGTCCACATGGCCCTTTCTGAACCATTCTGAGTGTCAGAATCAGTGCTGCTTGTGACACACTGAGGACTTGCCTATCCCTGTCCTGCCTGAGGTCCTGCTTCCCCTTGAGGTGAACTGCATTTTTGATCTTGGAAGTAGGGGGAAAAGGCTGTTTAGGAACCAGCCTCATCCTTGTGTAAGCAGCAGGTTCAAGCTACTTTCCTCACTCCTCCAAGGCACCGCCCACAGTTACCGTTACTGTAGAGTGAGCCTGCTCTTGCGTTGGTATCAGTAAATGTGAATACTTAGCGGAGGTCACACTCTTCGTCATTCCCGTTGTTCATCCGAGAGCCTCCTTCCTTCTTAAAGAGAATGGAAAGTTTATATTGAGGATTCAAAATGCTTTTTTTTCTGTCAAAGAAGTAGATGATTATTTTACAGAATGCTACAGAATAAAAGAAAATTACCTGTAAAAAATCCACAGTTGGAATGTTGAAAATACATATATAAGTCCATATAAATATGGATATATTTATGTTTATAGATAAATTCAAAACTTACTGTGATGCTTAATTTTAAAATATTGTCTTTCTGTACTTGCATTATAACTTTTCTGCTTAATCTTGTTAACATTTTCTCCTGAGATTAGATTTTTATAATTACTTGCATTTTAAAATTATTTTAGTGACTGTATTTCATTTATGATATTCAGTTCTTTTAAGTTTGCACTTTGGAGTCATTATAATCATTTATAGTTTGTCATCATCATATATATTGTCCAAGCGAATAATCTTAAAGCCAAACTGTTGTATAGTTTTTCTGCAGTAGAACCAAAAGTATTTATGTTCCTTTCCAGCTGATGTTGGGAGACCTGTTTTCTTTATTATGTTGGCTTTTGTTGTAAGTTTTACCCCCAATTTATGGTATAGTTTTGTGGATTTTACTTATGATCCATCAGTGTTTTCATTTGTAGGTTCTCTTCTTTGCTTCTCTTTTAGAAGGGGTATTTGATCCATATTTTATTATTTGATCCATATTTTGTCTGTGCATACACACATAGACACACAAACATTTTAGTACATTCATGATTAAATTTTATGCTTGTTTATGTAAGTATTCAACCCGATTTATTTTTATATCTGATCTGTATTGAATAACCTGATTATATTTTTTTTGTTTTTTTGTTCATTTGTTTTGTTTGTAATCAGTTAGTTTTTTTGTAGTGGCTCAGTGCTTTTTTTTTTTTTTTTTTTTTTTTTTTTTTTTTTTTTTTTTTTTTTTTTTTTTTTTTTTTTTTTTTTTTTTTTTTTTTTTTTTTTTTTTTTTTTTTTTTTTTTTTTTTTTTTTTTTTTTTTTTTTTTTTTTTTTTTTTTTTT
>PVKB01001345.1:0-96223 GCA_004027205.1 Ctenodactylus gundi | reverse complement strand
CTTAGCACTTGACTTAGTGCTTAATAAGCAAGCACTTTAACCACTGAGCAGTTCCTCCAGCCCACAGTGCATTTCTTAAGTTATTTTCTCCTCCGTGTTTAGTATGTCATTTTCATGCAACTTTGGAAGTGTTTCTGGCCTAGTTCCTCCATCATTTTTGTGTCTACTTCTAACAGAGTGATATCATGTGTTTACCATCTTTGTTCAAGCAGTGACATTCTGCATGTATTAGTATTTTGGATTACATTTCTGTTTGTTTCTTTAAGATGGAGTCTCTCAAGTGAGAACCTGAGCCAAAGAGTGGAGGCATTTTTTAAGGCTCATAATTTATTTTTGCCAAATTCCACTTCAAAAAATTTGTGTCAATGTGGATTCTCACAAGCTGTCAGGAGGAGACTTCTCTTGCTGCTCTCGCATTAGCTATGAAGATCGTAATTAAAATATACACATGTACATAACTTTACTAATTTGCTAGATGGAACACTGTATCTGATCAATTACCTTTCTTTTGAATTTGGTTTATTGCATAGATACAATTTCTTGCCTATTAGCTTAGCAGTGATCCATTGTCCTAGAATAACAGTTGGTGTGTTACATTTGTTAGAATAGGATCTCAAGTCAAGCTGTTTTCTCTTCTGAGCCTGGTGAGGTGTTCTTCCTCTTGAATTGAAGCCATGCAATTCTTTAGCAACACAGTTGTTCTTTAAAGCACAGAAAAAATCCTTATTTTTCATTTAAATTTATAGCAGCTGTCAGGTCTCTTTATATTATTCCAAGATTAGATTGTAACCATTTGGTTTCTCAACCGAATTGCATGAGAGACACTGTTTACATTCAGGACTCAAATTATACCAAAACTCAGCATCTACAGAAAAGCAGGGAAAATAGCAGAAATAGCACCTAAACAGATAAAAACCCAAGTTGTTCTTTGAGTGATTTAAATATCATATATCAAAAATACACACTTAACTTAGATGAAATATGATTTGATCAGTGCTATAGCTCCCAAATAGGAGGATAATTCAGTTAGCTTTAAGCAACATAGAGTTGAGGAGTCTTTGTTCAAGATAGTCTATGCTCAGACTCCAGAATTTTCCAGAATATGTGTGAGCAGCATTAACACTGCTTGCACCCCTCTCTAAGCCATAAAGCATCAATGCTAAGAGGGAAAAAGTTTTATTCATAAATATGTTCATTGTTTTGTATAGAAAAAACAAACGTGTTCTATTCTTGGTCCTTTAGAATAAGAAAACCATGAATATTATGATGGTATCTGTTATATGATAGCTATGTGAAAATGAAAAAGTCTATGCCCAGAAAATGATCATAAGAATGAGGATTTCTTTTAAAGCAAAAGTTAGGTCTTCAGTATAAAAACTTAGGCAGCTATTCTGAAATTCTGAGAAGCTGTTATAATTAATGTGATAGTTATTGTTTTATTACAAATGAGGAAAGTGAGACATAAAGGTGGCAAATTGCTTTTCCAAGGTTAAATTCAACCTTTATTATTACTCTCATACTGATACTGATATCTTTTTGTCAAGATCAATTTAAAGAGAGTATAAAATACTTATTAGTATTTCAGAAGTCTCCTGTAACTGCTTAGCATGCCCTGGAATTTTGAAAGATAATGATGTTGTAATATTGAACCAAACAGGTCATCTAACACTAAGAAAAACACACCATTTCAAACCCAAAATAAAGGGTTGACCCACTTGGGGCACCTCTGAGTGCCGTGTCTTTTGGTCATCGGTTGGATGTACAGTGGCTGTCTATTGCCAAGTTATGCAGTGCCTTGATTTCAGATTTATTTAAATAACCACATGCTGAAAGGCTCAGAAGTTTGTAAGACAAAATAAAATATGAGGATCTAACTGAAAAACTATAAGAGGAAATAAACAATAGATTTTGCAGAAAAGCCAATAATAAGAAACTGGAGCAAATATGAAATTGCTAGCTGTATAAAACCACAACAGTTTTCTCAGAATCAATGCCCAGGCAACAACATCAAGACACAGAGAGTTCACATCTGTATTTTAGCTAGGTTCCTAATATCTCTACCAAATCAAAACCTCCATCCAACCATTCAAAATGAGCAGTTTAATCTGAATGAGATATAAAATGCAGAAATCATTGAACTAAGTTACTTGTGTTTGTCTAAATTTTCTCCCTGCTTCCTTTCTTCTTCTGAAATTAGAAAAATAAACATGGTATGGTTTACAAAGCCAAAAGAAGTTCCCTTGATTACTTATCAAGTCACCATGCAGGATGAAATGAGGGGGTTAATAACTTAGTAAGTAATAAAACTCAATTTAAAATGATATATACTTAGAATGCCATTGCATTACACGGGAACCTGGAAAATGATGGCTTAACTCTTCAAGCTCCTAAGACTTAGGCCAAGATTTTATTGTTATTTTTTATGTTGATAGTGGAGATTGAACCCAGAGCCTTGGGCAGAGAAAACATGCTTTCTACTGCTGAGCTGTGCCCCCCGTCCCAGTTTCTCTTAAGTACAAAAAGATTTGCTTTAAAGATGAAATTCTGTATTAAAGTTAATTATTTGCCCAATCAGGCCTTAATGAGTGGATGGTATAATTACAAGAGTTTGAAAGTCACAGAGAGAAAACCCTAAAGTGGACTAATCACATTCAACTGACAAACGATCTGGGATGGAAGAGTGCTTGACTCTAAATGTAGAATTTAATGAACTGCGAGGTCCCAAAGTCCAACGAAACTAATGAACCGGCTTAACTATTATTAGTCTTCATATGCCATGGTTCTTGTCCTAGTAGGTAGGATGTTTTGAGAAATTATGAACTCGTTTTATTTTAGGTCAGAACACAAAAAAACCTTCAGCAAATCAATACTCAAAGTCATGCACTTGACATTGAAAGGAAACTGAAATGTAACAAGCAAATACATCTTATCTCCTGATTTAAAGAAAGAAATCAAACCTCCGCAGCCTCAGGAATGTACCATGGGTCCATATGCTTTCAGTACTGTCTCTACAGTGTCCGTGCTAACTCTGTGTGTACTGAGGCTAGATCATGCAGACATGGATCTGAATCCACTGCTACATGCTCAGCCTCCGAAGACAAACTCTACCACACATCCTCCTTTGGAATGAGCATGGATGCAGTTTCATAGAAGGACAGGAGAGAATTTATGGTTAGACTGATGCTTAATTATGAAATTTGACTAGCCATAATTCATCTCTTTCTGTCACCGTTTTCTGTTGTTTGCCATTTTTCTTTTTCTTATAGACATTTTTATCATTGGATACCTGAGGGAGGGGTTGGGGTGGAGCACCATTACCCCTCAGGTTTGGATTGAGCAAGAGCCTTGCCACATGTCATTGGGATCTCACCCTCACCAGGTGCTACGTTTTTGCTTTCTAGATTATTCAGGACAGAATATTCAAGCACATATCACGTAACAGTTTAATATGGAACAAACATCCTGGAGGATTGTTCGTACTACCACAGTATTCATCTTATCTGGGAGATTTTCCTTACTACTATGCTAATTTAGGTAAGTAAATACCTTGCAGGGAGCTGCTTAACCCTACTATGGGCATCAAACCTACTTGATTTTGATGCCCTACAGTGGGGTCTTCCCAAGAGCCTACCCCGTAGATTGCTTCCTGAATCCTGTTGTAAATGATGTATCAATTTCAAGAATCATAAATCTTAACAGACCATGGGGGAAGAAAAAGACTACTTCCTATGAGCAGCTACTCAACTACATTAATAGAGTTAGTTCTTAGGAAATTGGCTCCCTAAGTTGTAGATCATTTTGAACATGACAGTGGATTAGCTATAAACTTAAGTTTCGTTATATGTAAAATGGTATTGAAAGAGCTCTTCCTGTTACTTTTTTCCTATAATCCCCCTTCTCTATCCCATATCAAAGAAAAACTAAATAAGAAGAAAAGAAAAATAACTAAGATACTTGACAAGGGCAAACATCTTTCAGCATTTATTTTGCTCTTCATATGTACTATGTGAGTACAACACTAGGCTACAGAAATAAGCAAGATACGATTTATATTCTTTCAAGCAGTGTTCAATTACAATATGGGCAGAAAGCTGGAACCCTTAAAAAAAAAAAAAAAAAAAAAACACCAAGGCCGCTACCCATCCTGTGAGTATTTGTCTGTTTGGAATGTGGACATTTTTTTCTCAGTTTCAGACCCGAGAAACCCTGGGACAGTAAAATTGTCCCTGTGTGTTATTATTCAAAGCAGTCTTACCCTTTTAAGTTGTATATGTTTAGCTTGAAACCAATAACATGAAACTTAAATTTATATTCTGATAAGTCCATTGGTAACAAAGAACCCTTTGGTCTCAGCCAAACAATCATGGAGATCATTTCAAATTTAGTGAATGGTCCAGGTCCACTTTGGGTATTATATCCAGAGTTTAATAACTGATGAATATAATAGTTAAGAAATTCTCTATCTTTCTTGTAAAGTTTTGCAAACTTTATTTGGAATTATCTCCGTAGAATTGTGTAATGAAACTTTTAAAACTGTTACAGGAAGAGCTAAGAACAGTGACTCATTTCCACTGTTAAAATGGCAATTCTTTTGTGTTTAGTCTTTTCACTTAAATGTATGTCCAGATAGTAGAAAGGTTAGTTTCTTTCTAACATACAATTACAGTGCTAATTGGGTGATACAGTTTTCTCTACAAAACACTTGTATAACTTTTAACATATATAGTGTGATTTTAACCCTTGTCCCATGGATATCAAAGCTTACTTCAAATGTCCCTGCACTTTCTTGTTCACAACTAAGCTACCAAAGTGCCGAATTAGTGGGTTAAAACTATTTTTTTTTTAAGGCTCTGAACTCATTTCTAATATCTTAGTGAGTTTCATGGGAAGGTTCACTGGGGGAAGCCAGCTCACTTTTCCTTTTGGGGGGCAATATTTTCTTTGCATATTTCTGATCCTTTTCTGCCTAAGGACCTTAGAGCTTGCAGTTGGCAGAAGTCCCCTCCACATGCTTTTTGCCTCAGCTGTACTGCTTCATAAAGAAGATTCTTGAAATATGGGGATTTACTGCTGGTGGGTTGTGGGGGGCGTGATAGCAGTTAATACACAGTAAGCGCTTAGTTGTTAAATCTCACTCTAAGTGCTTCCTAGGCATCAATTTGTTTAATTCTCACAGTGATGCCAGTATTTTGGTACTTGTACTAGCAGTTCCATTGTACAGCTGCGGGAACACAGAGGATTCGGCAGTTTTTCTGAGGTCCCATTACAACTAAATGGCAGAACTGAGATTCAGATCTGGACAGCGGCTGTTCTTTCACTCTTTCTCACTTTCTCGTTATTATTGGAAATACTGTGGCCCTGGCAGTACCTCTGATTGCATAATTAAGAATCATATGCGTGCCAATACCCTGGAAGAAGTAACACATTTATGTAAATCCACATTACGGTGGGACCAGAGCAGGACCTTTCTTGAGAATGTGGGTGTGGGTGGATTTTTAGACACTGGCTACATGCAAAGCTGAAGGGAGAGAAAAGAAACATCGCCATGGGAGAGAAAGGATGTCAAACAAAGAGCCTAGAAATGGACATTGATCTGTAGTTTATCAAGGTCGCTAGGCTGGAGCGGTAGCTAAGTAGCAGCTTTTCACCTTGTTTCTGTACTGTCAGAACAGAAGAAGCAAAGGAAAAATATGCTAGAAGGGAACATTAGCTCCAGGGTGAAGTGGTAGAGCAGGAAGGAGTAATTTTCTGAGTCGTGTTACTTAGTGCTCCATTAGGCTCCTGTCTGCTTGCCATTTCAGGATTAAAGCCCCCCTCCAAATTCACTGCCGTCATCCATGCAGTGACCCCCCTGGTCTCTCAGTCCCAGCCGGTGTTGAAGCTTCTTGTGGCTGCAGCCAAGTCCCAGTACTGTGCTCAGGTGAGTGCACCTGCTCTCTCTCCGGACCCGTTTCTCACACAGCTCCTCAGATTCACCTAGCATAGGACTCTATTGCCTGCTTTCAATTGCCTTGTGTTGTTCCTCCCTTTCCAGCATCACAGGATCCATCAAAAGGGAAACTTGGCCTACGTGTGTGGTATTTACAGAAAGACTTAGCAATGGCATAAGGTTTGCGCGCGTGTGCGCGCGCACACACACACACACATACATACACACACGTGTGCGCGTGCGTTCTCTAGAGAATATACAAGTACATTATTTTGTTTCTTAATGTCAAAATGATAAACTAACATCAGAAAGGCCACTGGGAGGACCCGGAGCACTAAGCTTCAGTAAAAGAAATAGATTTGTTGGTGGCAAGGGGCGTCAGCTTCTTCACAGGTATCGTGACTAACTTTAAAGTTGGGAGCAAAAGATGACATTTTATTCTAATATTTTCCAAATCAGAGTTGCCCCCATGTTCTAACAGTGGTTTTCCTGATTTGTAGATTGGTGTATGCACAAAGGTTTACAGACAGGAAAAATATCATATTGAAGTGTGCCTTTGTTTTTTGACTACATGCTTTTATTGGAAATTATAAAATCACTGAAAATCATCAGCTCTTCTGGAAAATCCAAAACATAAGCTCATCCTAGCTCTGTCTTGAGTACTTTGATTGACCTGTATTGCCTGGTAAAATACATGTTTACAGCAGGTGTTCTGATGTTCAATACACTTTTTGTTTAACTTAACTTGATTGATGTTACCTCACTCATTGTCTTAAGATGTAGGAATTCAGACAGCCACTTTGGTAAGCTCTGTCAACTTGGGAATTACCCCTTTTTCCTCCAGCTTTCCCCTTTCTCCTACACACATTTATTAGATGGCTCTTTTTCTGGTCCTCATTTGAGTTGGAAGGGATGCCTTTAAAATCCAGTTTTGGTGTGTGTCCTTCTGCCCTCCTCCAGCCTCCTCTTCTCCCTCTTTCTGTGAGAAGAGACTTTTTGTGGAAGACTACCATAAAGATACCCAAGCCAGCTCTCTGATGATCCCTATCCCTTCCAGATCATAGTTCTGTGGAATTGCGACAAGCCCCTACCAGCCAAACACCGCTGGCCTACCACTGCAGTGCCTGTCATCGTCATTGAAGGAGAAAGCAAGGTAGGCCTGGGGGGACCTATCAGTGGAACCACGTGGAATCGCCGTTGATCTGCAGGACACGTTGGTGTCAGCCCAAGAATTCTTCCTCCTTCCCAAAAGTTACTGGTCTTGGACTCTTTTCTAAAACTGTACCTGTCTCCAAATGTCTTTAGCTTTGACAGCCATTGGCTCTTAATCGGCAAGGCTTGGGCTTCAGCGCTAACCCTTTGGTAGCTTTTGATCTTGTGGATAGCCTTAAGTTCTTAGAGCCTTACTTTCCCCACTCACAGAGCAGAAATAGGAGTGTATACCTCATAGGATTGCTATTAGAATCAAATGAACAAAGAGCCCGTAGTGATAATCTTTCCAGATAAGGCAAAAATAAAAATAAGGCAGGTGGTGGTGACACATGAGGTTTGTTTAGCTGATTAATTCAAATGAGTTGTGCCTTTCAGAATAATGATTCTTCTTCCCAGTTATCCTAAAAAAGTATATTGTTGCCCTGATTTGGTTTTGGTACCTCTAAACCAAAGATTCTCACTATCGCTGCCTTGCTGACTCCCTGCTTTCATTTTCCAGTTCTTTTTGCTTAGAGCTGGACCACCTCCTGATCATTTAGTGGCCCTAGGAACTCCGTTTGCTAATGTCATAAGTTGACACTTGAAGCCATGTGTGATCTGGCTGAAGCCAGCCTTCCAGTGCTCTCTCTGTCTCTCATGGGTTTCCCCAACACACGCTATATACAGTGGCCTGAACTGCACGGTGTCCCTCCCTGCCTCCAATTTTTCTGTTGCCATTTGTTACGCCAGGTCTTCTCCCTCATTGTCTCACAACTAACTAATGTCTGCAACTAACACCTCCCTAATAAATGGAATTACTCATTATACCTAATAAGGTACCTAAAATAATCAGATTATGTGATTCATACAAATATCCTCAGAAATGTGAGCATGTGGTAAATGTTCAAAAATATTAACTTACTGTTCTTTGTGTAGTTATCTTAAGATAACTTCCCCACTATACAATAAGCTTCCTGAGCCAGTCATTTCCTAGTCCTATCTGTTAGTTCTGAAAGAGCTCGACTTTCACATGGTAACCACATATTTCTGACATGAACTAAGAGGGAAAAGTCAATTTATCCAGGATTGGTTCCTCTCGCACTGACCCATTTGAGACAGTAGCTGAGCAAAGTATTTGAAAGAAATCCTCGAGTTTGTATCCTGGAATTAGGAAGTGGCTTGTGACCTGTTGATGGAACAAGGTCAGAGAAAAGGAAACAGACCTTTTTCAGACCAGTATTTGGGCAGATGTTGGGGACAGGATCTGTGGTTGGATAGATGATGGGTATGCGCGTCTGTGTCCACATCGTTCCCCATTTTAAAATGTTCCTGTCTAGACTTGAATCTGAAATGATGTGTGTGCTGCTTTGGCTGCAAAATTCTGTTTTGAATTTATAGGCCTTGTCTTTACAGTTTTCCCCTGTAGGCTTAACAAGGGAAAGGTCAGGGCACTGCTAAGCTGGCAGCTAATGGTTTCTGCGTTACTCGGTGGACATGTAAACAGTACCAGGAGAATTGCTTCAGGCAGAGATTTCTGAGTGCTGTGTATATGGGGTGGCTGATCGCTTTTGTATTTTATTTTATTTTATTTTATTTTATTTTGAAAGCCTGAGAGATTTTTTTTTTCTTATAAAAAAGAAACCCTGACCCAGTTGACAGATGCGTAGGAGCAGCCCCGGCAGCCGTTTGCAGCACAGATCCACCCTTGAGCCCTCAGAGGTGGGTTGGCCTGGCCACTCTCCATGTGTTAGGATCTGAAGATCTCCAGACACTTTGCAGACATGTAGCTCAGGTTGGAGGCCAGGCCTGTGGCTTCTCTAGGTGCTCTGAGGTGTGAGAGTGACTTCTGGGGGCTGATTAGGTGTCACTTGTGCCCTTTTCCTTCATCTCCAGCATTCAGCTGCTTTGCTCCTGGGCCTTGTGCCTTCAGATCAGAAGGCAAGCATCCTGTCTCTCGGGAGCCCAAGTTTGAATTTAGAGGGGCTTCACATAATATCCAGAAGGTGGTGAGGGTGTAGTCACCACGTCCATCCTCCTGTTCACTTTGAGGCTCTTCCCAAATCTGAAACAGGTAGGGCACAAGGGCTGACATGCTGTGGGAAGAAATCCAGGCTCTGTCTCAGGCAGAATACTTCATCTTTCCGTGTTCCAGCATCCTCCTTTAGGACACGGGATTATTATAAAGACAGAATGAGGTGACGTATCTGTAATCTTGGAACATTTCCTGGCACATGCTAAATGCTCAAAACGCTCATTATTGCATGATACACTTAATACACAAACAAAAAAGACTATCTCAGGGTGGCCTCTCTAGTCCTACCTTTTTCATCTTACCCTGAAGCCCCTCATACTCACACACATTCACACCCACACCCACACCCCCCTCACATCTCACTATGTCTTACTCTGGCACTGTACAAAATTTATGCAAATTCATCCTTCACTTTCCTAATTATATGAACTGCATGTGCTATTATTCTAAAAATTGTTTACTTAAATCAACTTTTCCTTTTAGTGAAACTATTTGTGAATACTTTTATATTTTTTCCTGTACTGGGGTTAAGCCACCCAGAGTCTTCATGCTGAGATATATCACCCCCAGCCCATTTTTCATTTCTGATTTCAAGACAGAGTCTTAATCACCAAATTGCCAAGACTGGGCTCAAACTTACTATCTTCAGGCTCCCAGAATGCTGGGATTATACACCTGCATTGCTGGGCTCTGCTAACTTTGATTGCTACATTTGATTGGTACAGCAACAATATATATGTATATATTCTTTATATTAACGATAAATAACTTATGTAGTCTACTGTGTAAATGCTTCCACACCTCCTACAATAGTCTGGCCTCGCTGTGGCTTCTGTCCCTTTTTCCCCTGGCCTCCTCCCTGTACTGTCCAGCCATCAGGAGGCTGGCTCTCTCTTCCGGCCTTCTGTATCTGCTGGGCACCTCTGAAAGCCCTTTGGTTTGTATCTGGTGAACTCCTACCCATCAAGGTCTTACACGTCACTTTCCTATGAAGCTTTTGTCCTTCTTTCAGGAAGCTGGCTGCTTAGGCCTCTGCTTTTCTGCCTTTCGTGTTAGAACTAGTCATCTGTTTCTTGGTTCCTACAAAGACAGGGCATGTATTTTGTTTATCTTTGCCTCCCTTGGATCAGCCAGGTGCTGGGTACTCGGTAGGTGTCCAATAATTGTTGAGCAAATGAGTCTGCAGTGGTGGTGGAGGGAGAGCCTCCAGTGTTGCTGGTCCTAGAACCTTTTAAGAAGGTGAGAGTGGGGACATTTTCTAGGAAACATGACTCTTGTGTGACCTCTCTCTCCCCTTCCTTCCCTGGCTCCTGCCTCAGGTTATGAGCAGCCGGTTTCTGCCCTATGACAACATCGTCACAGATGCTGTGCTCAGCCTTGATGAGGACACTGTGCTTTCAACAACCGAGGTAAGAATGGCCCTCAAGGAGTGGGCTCTTCAGGCAAGTGCCCCGTGTCCCAAAGTGCCAGCTCTTCTCTTACCTTTGCCTTGGTGGAATACAAAGACATTTTTCAGAGCTCATGCAGAATTGGTATTAATTAACCCAATTCCTGTTAACACCTAGCCATCACCTGGCACCCTCAGGAGGACCTTTTTCCCTTTGTTTTCTCTACTAATTGGTTCCTCGTTTGCATGACTATGCCTCACTTCTCCCCTCCTCCCTGTCTTCCTTTTGTTTGTTTTTGTTTTTGTTTTTAACCAGCTCTGTCCTGGGCAGGTGTGCAGAACCAAGAGGAGGGGGACTTATTTAGCATTATCTTGAAATCTTCTAGCTCAGATCAAAAGCTCTGATCCTTCCCCCCATTACCTTAATGCCCATGCTCTCTAAGCTGACTCTAGTAGGGTTCTTAAGGCAGTTTTTCTGTCTTGATCTAAAGTGCTCTTTTTTATTTTTCCTTTTTAAAAGCAGTTTTGCTTTACGGTTGGAATGGAGACTCGTGCTACTTTGGATGTTCAGGTATTAGTGCCAAAAATAAGTTGGCTCCAAGAATGTGTGTGGAGAAGAGAGAGAAGCAGAAGGATAGATGTGGCAAAAAAAAAAAAAAAAAAAAAAAAAAAAAAAAAACTCAGCAATCTTTGCCGCTTAGATGCGTGTTGATCTCTGAGACCTTACCTGAAGTCACAGATGAGACCAAAGACTATAAAAAATAGTATTTCAGAATTACATTATTTATGGTAGCTGCTCAGGAGCTTGGAAAGTGAACTGCTCATCCTTTCCCCCTCCTTTTCTTTTCATTCATAATAATTTTCCATTCAACTAACATATTGGCACTTACCGACATACACTTTCCTGGACCCCAGTCCGGTTCTAATAGTGGCACTAGGTGTTGACCGTGGCTGGCCAACTGAGTGTGTCTCCCTTGAAATTCCATGGTTCCCTCCATTTGCCATCAGGTGGAACTGAACAGATACTATGCACAAGGGCAACCATTTCACACCCTCTCCAGCCCTCAGGACAAGGTGTCCTGGGCCTCGATCGTCTTGTTAAACTGTTTTCTCTGTAGTCAGAGCTCTGTAAATCCTTGGTGAATAAATGGCAGTGGGCAATGAGCGCTGTGAAGATTAAAGGGTGAACACATAGCCAGTAGTGCCACGTGCGCATCCGCAGGAGGAAGGGCTGCTGGGGAGAAGATAGGTATTATTTCGGAAGGCCTACAAAGACAGCTGTAAAATACAGACTGCGGGATACTCTGGCCTGCGTTTTTGTGCCGCTTCCCATGAAGGAAGCTGGCATCCTGGGAGCACATTCATCCAACAAGTATTTATTGAAGATTTCTTTGTTTGGACTCCATGCTAGGCACTTTGGTTACAGTCCCTGCCTGTGTCTATCAAAGTCTTGGCAGCAAAGAGAATTCAAATCAGATGTTTCAAATAAAAAGATTTGTGATAACCTAGGGAGGGATTAGCGAATGCCACGTAAGATGGTGAGGACTTGGAATGTAGCAGGAGCTGGAATCAGTTTCTATTCTTCAGTCAGAGAAGTGGAGAAGGAGGAGTGTTTCTGACGTCCCTGGGAGCTGCAACTAGGAGAGACAGGGAATTTTCCTGAAATCGCTGTGTTCCTATAGAAGCCAGGCTGCTGCCGGAACTCTCATGCCCAAACAGAAAGAAAGCACTGGCTTCTTCCTTTGTCCTGCCTTCATTTTCCTGCTGATGGGTGGCATTGGCCTAGTCAGGCACCAGCCTGCAAAAAAGACAAGGTTCGTAGGCTCCCATCATTCTCTGGCCCAGAGGCAGACCAGGAAGAGAGACAGTGTGTCCCAAAGGGCAAACAGGACATACGGCATGCTGGCAAGGTAACCAACAGTCAAGACAACCCCAGCGCGTACCCAAGTCATCATCCTGGGCCCTGGGCTGGTGATTCCTCTTGTATCTTTCCCTGGGCACAAGTCAATTAGTCTCACTCTAGGGTTTGTTTTCCATGTCCCATGGTGAAATAACTTTCAGCTGCTGTGATGCATCTTTGTGCTAGTGAATTTCCTTTCAAAGAATAGCAATTGCAACCACTCAGTGCATGCTGGGAGGAACATGTGTTATATGTGAAGTAATTAGAAGTCAACGTGGGTTGAAAATGATATGTAAATTTAAGAGGCTGGCAGTCTGGTTTGCTCTTGCCTGCTGATCAGTGGAGTGCTTGTGTTGCCTAAAATGGTCGTGGGCAAGGATTTCTCTCCTTTCTTTTTTAGAAGAAGAGATGTTGGTTCGGTTTATTTCCTGTCTCGGGGTTCTTAGTTTGTGTAAATGTCTCTCTGTAGCATTCAGGATCATTTTTTAAACAGCATCCTGTAAAAGGTATTAGATATAGTTGGTTTATAGTTATTTACATTTATTTGGTTGCTGCAAATCTTCTAAAGAAAACAGATGTTGATTTTTTAAGAGAACAGGCCTTCAGCTGACCTTTGCCTTCTTTGATGTGTTAATGATCTTCATGAAAGTGGAGCTATCACAAGAATCACAGTTTTATCTGAATTTACTTTTGAGTTCCTTTGAAATGACTTGAAACAGCTTTGAGATAGTAAGAAATTCATGCGATGAAAACACCCCATTGGGTTCTATAGTGATTGCCAGTGCTTGTGCTTCCTTTTCAAAGAATAATGGAAAATCCCAGAGAGTGCTGACAGCCGGCCGCTTCTTTGACAACACATTTTATAATACGCCAGCCCATCCCTTGGCGCCATTAGCATTGAAGGCCAGTGATGATGTACAGGTTATTGTGACCTAATTCCAGTTTTCTGGAAAATGCAATTCTCTCTCCAGCTGCCTTTTAACTCTGAGGTGCTCCGGTCCCCACCTCATTTTCTTAATATATTTTCCACCACCCTATTCCTCCCGTTCCCTCTGGAATGTGTGGTTTGGGTGACCAGCCAAATTAAATCTTCTTCTTTTTTTTGAGACATTAAAGTTTTTCAGAGAGTCAGAATGGGTGGAAATTTATCATGAGAAGTTGGCTTGCATGATTATGGAAGCTGGGATGCCCACTGTCTGCCACCTGCAAGCTGAGAACATGAGAAAGTGGGTGGTATATTTCTAGTTGGAGTCTGAAGTCCGGGGAACCGGGTGGCCCAATGACTAAGTCCCAGTTTGAGAGTGGTAGTAGTAATCAGGCAGGAGAGCACAGGCCTGTAATTCCAGCACCGGAACCTAAGGTCTGTGGATTGCAAGTTCAAGCCCAGCCTAAGCAATTTAGCAAGTTAATGAGATCTCATCTTAAAATAAAAAATGGTTGGAGATGTAGCTCAATGTAAAGGCCCAAGGCTTGATCCCCAGTATTGCCAAAAATAAATTTTCAAAAATATGTGTATACGTGCAGCAATACCAGACCATGCCCCAAGTGGACCAGTGGGATTGGGAAGAGGGGGAATTCCTCCCTACTCCATTTGTTCCATTCAGCTCTGAGTGGATGGAATGGCGCCCACCCAGACTGGAAGGAGGCTGTGCCCTCCTGATCTATCTACTCTCATGTGAAGCTTATCTGGAAACACCCAGAGAGGCACACTCAGAAGCAATCTTTAATTTGGGTACAGTTAAGCTAATACATAAAATTAACTATAGCAGGCCTCAAATTAGAGTTTCATGAAAATTCAAGTACATGGCTGTTTATGAAAAGACCAACTTCTAACTAAGCCTGAAGAATTAGAGATAAAAGCCTCTCTAAAAATGACCCAGCTATGCCTAGCAAGAATAGTGCTATGCCTAGCAAGTACAAGGCACTGAGTTCAATTCTCCAGCACCACATAAGCTGGGTGTGGTGGCACACACCTGTAATACCACTATTCATAAAGCTGAGGCAGGAGGATTGCCATGAGTTTGAGGCTAGCCTGGGCTACTTAGTGAATTCAGGACCAGCCTGGATTATGGAACAAGCCATGCATGGAAAAAAAAAAATCACCTAGATAGTGTTCCCCAAAAGATGGTTTGGTTGCGTACGGTTCATTATAAGCATATTTTGTTTTAACAATTGTACTTTTACTGTAGTGTTTGTTAGAAAATTATAACCAGCTATCTATCCTAGGGTTTCACTGACATTGTTATCTAGAATGAGGCTAATTTTAAAAAGGTAGTCAAAGGAAGACAGGTGTGTAGAGTAATGGAGTAGAATAAGTGCTATGGGAATGTCGCAGCAGATAGGCTTATTCATCTTTGCTTATGTACTTTGTCTTCTTATTTTATTGAGGTAAAATTCACATAAAATTGAGACATCTTAGAGGACGCCACTTGACAGGCTTTGATTCATTCACCATATCGCGCTGTCTTCATCATCTGTTTTCTTTTCCAAAATATTTTTATGAGCCCCAAAGGAAGGTCTGTACTTATTAGCACGTTCCCTTAGCATTTGACAGCTGCCAATCTGTCTTTTTCCTCTAGATTTGCCTGTTCATTCATATGAATCTGGACATTTCATATTCATAAAGTCACATGATGTGACATTTCACCTAGTATGTTTTTGAGGTTCATCCATCTTGTGGTACATTTAACACTTCACTCACCTTTTTATGGCTGAATATTATTCCATTAAATGGTTTCATTCTGTGGCTCCATTCATTGATTGACAGAATTTTTAATCTCTTGATGGCAAGAATTGTACTTAGCATCATCAGTCACGCCCCCAGCCACGATCCCAGTGCTCACTAGTCTTAAAAAATTTGTGAAATAAATATCTGTGCTCCTGACCAAAAAGTGACAGGGTCGAAGTTGCAGGAATTGTAACCTGTGTGAGAGAAACTGCTTTCAACATTGTATTAACAGAGTCAAAAAGAGGGTTGGTGGATACAGAACACATGGAATGAGAAACCAGATTGCCTGGGTTTGAAGCCAACCCAGCCACTAGCTTAGACAGATTCCTTGGTCCTCCTTACATCTTAGCATTCCTTCTTGTGCATTGAAGATTATAAGCATACAGGCCTCACTGTGTTATTGTAAGGATGAAGTACATTAAACCTATATGCTGTGTTGTAAGTGTCCTATGGGTGTTAGCGTTAGGATTGTTGTTATTATTTTGTTATTTTGTCTTCTGTTGTTTTTGTGGTTCATTGAAAGATCACACAAGTCAGAAGTGAGCTTACACACTTGAAAACAGAACAGTTGCTAGCTATAAAACTAGTTTATATTCATAGCAGGTTCAGAAGTACCTAGCCAGACATGGTGGCACACACCTGTAATCCTAGCACTTTGGTAGGCTGAGGCAGGAGGATCTCAAGTCAGAGCCAGGGCAATTTAACAAGTTAGAGAGACCCTGCTTTAAAAAAAAAAGAAAAGAAAAGAAAAGAAAAGAAAAGAAAAGAAAAAAACCAGAAAGCCTTGGTGGGGTTGTATAGCTCAGTGTGCCTCTTCAAACTTAAGAATCCTGAATTTTCTTTTCTCTGGGATATATTTAGTTTTTCTTTCTGTTAAAGCTAGCATCCTTTTTCTTTCTTTTTAAAACCTACCTTTTCTCTTAAGGGGATGCTTCAATTCTGGCCACTTTGGCTTTGACATGCGCTGGTTACAATGTGTGCCTGCCATGGACTCCCTCTCCGGATGTTCACAGGAAATCTGTTCTCCGTTGTAAACAGATGTGTCTGCCCTCTTCTGTGGCTGTAGCCATCCACACCCTCTGTGTGGGGGGAGGGCCTAGCAAATGCTTTTTTGACTTTTTTTGGCCTGAACAAATCAGATTTTAAAGAAAAAAAAAACATTATCAGCAAACTTTTTCTTTCATTTCTGCACTAGTCTGAAGTTCCTTTAACGGGAAACATTAAAATGTGCATAATTATGGGGCAAAATGTCAAGCAGTCGGTTTAATTTGCTGATGAATACATGGCTTCAATGTTTCGAAACAGTCCCAGGAATTCGCATTAGGAATTAGCAGGGGGAAGGTAATGTTTTGTTGACATTTGCTAACACTGTTGATTGCATGTTTGGCGTGTTCTGCCTGCAGGTGGATTTTGCCTTCACGGTGTGGCAGAGCTTTCCGGAGAGGATTGTGGGGTACCCTGCGCGCAGCCACTTCTGGGATAACTCTAAGGAGCGGTGGGGATACACGTCGAAGTGGACGAACGACTATTCCATGGTGTTGACAGGAGCTGCTATTTACCACAAGTGAGGAGTTGAGACATCCTTCTTAGAGATTTTACAGAGCTAACCACTTCTGGCAGTTGCGAACATTAGGAACTCAGTCCAAATGTTGTTAACAACATTAATGAAAATTAGTCTGTGTTCCTGTTTAAGTTTTGTTGATAGGGCAAATGTGCTTTTTTAAAACCAGTGAAACTCTTGGCTTACTACACTTTCTGAAATGATGGTAGCATGAACATCTTCAGTTATGCTGATGTATGAGCAGACAGCTCAGGGCTGTCATGGGTAACTAAATATTGAAAATGACATCAATAAAAGTAAATACGTGAGCAGTTCCAGGAAGGGTTGCATTTGCTTGGGATTCACCATTGAGTAAAACAGAGGAAATTTCATTCCAATGCAGGGCTTATAGTTTAATAAGAGAAGACATGGTGTGCATGATCCTACAGAATATTGAGGAGATAAATGCCATAGCAAAGAGGCAGAGGTGGGTAAAGCACCAGGAATGGCAAAGCTGGGGTAGCTTGGATGGTGGCCACCTTGCTGTGCAGAGACAAGAAGAGGCACTTAGCTGAGACTATTCTCATACAGTGGCAGCTAAAACAAATGTCTGGAGAACAAACTTTGGAGGAACACTGAGAAGAGTATCATGATTAGAGTGGAGCAGGTGTGGGAGAGGTCAGAGTGTTCTGGAGCCCAAGTGCAAGAGGGTTTGGATTTTATTCTAAGTGGTCTAGGTGTCGTGGAGAGCAAGTGCAGGAGTTTGAACAGCACAGACAGCAGGCTTATGTTGCGTGCATCAGCTCTGGATGCCACGTGGACAGTGGGCTATAAGGGATGGTTTAGAAGCAGAGAGGCCTACTACTGAGTGGTGATTGCAGGTACAGGCGGAAGATGGTGGCGCCTGGGAGCAGGAAATGAATGATGTAGGTGGTTCCCAGTGGCCAGATTGTGGACATATTTTAAAGATGCATCAGCAGGATATCCTCACAGATCGGCTGTCAAGATTGGTGACTCACAAGTTTTTGACCGAATACCTGGAAGGATAGAGTAGTCATCAGCAGAGACTGGGGAAACCCCAAGTGGATTTAGTATTATGGAAAATATGAGAGTTTGCTCTGGGCATCCAAAGATATGCAGAAAACAGCCATGAATGGAGACAAAACTTGGACATTCTTTTGCATATATTTGGTCTTTGAAACCAGCAGACTGGGGAAAAATTGCAAGTGTAGTGTTCCCATGTCTGTCTGTCATTAATGACATCCCCAACCATTTGCCTGGGTAAAAAGAGCACATCTGTCACACTTTATCTGTTGTGCCTCATCAATCATATGTGAGTCAATGGCAGTAGAGAATCTGTCCATCTCAGGAAAAGGGTTGGCCATCCCTAAGGTGTAAACACTCAGGATGGCTGAACCCGATGTCAAGGTTTCACCTCTTCAAAGTTCCTCATTTTCCTTCCCTTCGCCACCACCACAGAGATGAGTATAGTTTATTCAAATAATTTGCCTGATTGTAAATAACATCTGTTGCCCCCTAAGAATTCTGTTTCCCTGTGAGGCTGACCATTCTGATATCAAACAAATTTGCATCTATGTGAATGTCTGTCTGTGCCTTGTTTCCTCATCTGTAAAATAGTGATAATAATACCATCTGCCTCTTAGTTCCCTTATGAGGATTAGATTAAGCCTTTCTTATGAAATACTTTAGAATAATATGAAGTATACAGCAAATACCATAAATGTGGTCACTGCCATCATCATTATTATTGCCATCCAGTGATATGGCTGTGTATTCAAAGAATGGTTATTTGTTTAAAGTCCACTATTATATAATGTACCTTCCTGTGTCATCTCTCTGGTTTGTATAGATATTATCACTACCTGTACTCCCATTACCTGCCAGCCAGCCTGAAAAATATGGTGGACCAACTGGCCAACTGTGAGGACATTCTCATGAATTTCCTGGTGTCTGCTGTAACAAAATTGCCTCCAATCAAAGTGACCCAGAAGAAACAATATAAGGAGACAATGATGGGACAGGTAAGAGAACTCTCTCCTTTTGTTTTGCTTATTGGCGGTACTGCTCAGGATAAGGAGGACTGTGTTCTTCCAGGCACTCCACTTGGAAGCAGGACACCGAGATAACAAAATACGCTACATCCAGAAGCCCGGAAAGGATGAGTGGTTGCCACATGATTAATTAGAACATCACAAGCATTTTTATGCTAGGAATATGAAATTTTCATATAGCCTATAAAGTGACATGAGAAAGACATGTCCTCATAATTTGCCTTAGTCCCTTTGGGCTGTTTTGAAAAACGCCATAGAAAAGGTGACTTAAATAGTAGATATTATTTCTTCTACTTCTGAAGGCTGAAGAGTCTGAAATCAAATTACCAGTAGACTTAGTATCTGTTGAAGGCCCACTTCCTGATTCATAGAAAGTTGTCCACTTGCTATGTTGTCACGTGGCCGAAGCTCTCTAGGGTCCCTTGTAAGGGCTCTACTCCCAGTTTGGAGGATTCTACCCTCACCTTCTACTGTCTATACCCGCAGTGCCAACACTTTTGCAACTAGGCCTCAACAACTAAATTCAGAGGGACACAAATACTTTGGGCTCTAGCAGGGTTAAAAACATCCATAGAATGTGAGTAAATTTATCACAGGTATCTTGCTTAATGACTAGCCAACAATACCACTCAACAACATAGACTTCTGGTGGACGGGATGCTTTTGAGTGGATGTCCACTAGACCAAAACACCAGGAATCACAATATTTTGTTTTTAGGCAAGACGATTACCTTCTAAAATCCAGTGGACTCATCTTTAAGATGAAAGAGGTAAAATCCATGTCCAAGGGTTGAGGTAGTTTAAAGTTTTTATAAAAGAAAAATAAAATATATTTTGTTAGGTTATAAAATTTTAGTTATAAAGATCCCTTTAAGGAAATGAAATCTAATTTTTTTCCTTTTGCATGTAAGAAAAGTAGAATGCAAAGAATTGGATCACATGGCTACTGGTCACCTAGTAAGATAGAGACAGAAGAGGCAGCAGGACTCCAGGCTGTGTTTCTACTCCTTGTTCTCCCACACTCTGCGTCCTGACATTGAGCCCATGCTGACTATGCTCAAGTTCATAGGCTTTTAATCTTCTTTGGCAGAACCAATACTATATGTGAGAAACTTTAAAAAAAAAAAAAAGGAAAGAAACGAAAAAAACAGAGGGGCTTGAGGGATAGCACAGTGGCTAGAGCATTTGTCTAGCAATCTCAAGGCCCTGAGTTCAATTCTCCAGCACCACATAAACTGACCATGGTGGTGGTGCACACCTATAATCTCAACACTTGGGAGGCTGAAGCAGGAGAATTTCTGGGCTACATAGTGAGTTCAGGAGCAGCCTGAACTATGAGCAAGACCATGTCTCAAAAAACTAAATAAAACAATTACATCTACTCAGATTAAATCATGACACTTGCAACAGAATTGGAGTCAACTTTTGTGAGCTTTAGAGCATCACTTCAATATTAGAAAATGGAGCCTTGGTTCCCACGTGCCTTGTTATAAAAGCCACTGAAAATCATATATAGATCTCAGTTTTGCAAAGGAAACCTTAGCCAACCCTCATGTTAACACTATTAATGTGTTTTCATTTGCAAAATTTAACAGGAGTTAAAAACTGACAGGATTTTAAGTCTATAAAATTTTGTCACCTAATATCCACAGAGCACGTACAAGTCATCAGACCCTGTTCCAGAGTAGTGCTGTCAGAATTTGCAAAGGGTCTTGAGGAAAATTCTGTTTCCTTCATAATAACTGTGGAGCAGGCAAGAGGATTTGCAAGAATTTTTAATCTTTGAGGCAAAGATACTGTTCAAGCAGGAAGCAGTGTGTGCTCTGTGCCCAGACAAATTTATGTGCGTTATCTCACTAAGGTCACAGCATTCCTTTGTTTGTTCAAAGAGTTCTTCAGTCTTCACCAAGAATATGCCTTATCAGGATAGAATTTCTAATAGCACACAGTTTTGTGCCCTTTCATAGGCTTGCCTCGTTCTACTGAAGCAACGTTTCTAGCAAATTCTCACATCTTCTAAGGGCAACTCTAAATTGAACCCCAGGCTGACTCTAACTAGATATATACTTAAGCGCTTGATTTGTCCCTTTTCTCATACCCATTAACTCACTGAATGTGTGAATGGAGATTGTCCTCTAAAGGCTCTGCTCTCATTTTGTAGGAAAGACATACTTCCTAATATGTATTGGTTGGTCCAGAAGCAAAACAAAAAAAAAGATAGCTGAGTGATCAACTGGATTTTTTCAGATCTTGTGTGCAAGAATAAGAATGAGCAATGCCTACAACAGCAATTCCAGTTTGCGTACATGGGCACTTTTGCCAGAGTGTGCAGGTCTGGCGGTCTGGCCCTTTAAAATGGCCTACAAACTCACATCAATTTAGGAACAAAACAAGATACCAGTGGGTCTATTTTCTTGGACAGGAATTCAGCTGGTCAGCTTAATTTGTTGCCTTTTTCTGATTTATTTATTTTTTTTAAAGAGCTTTCCTTATATAATGCTAACAGGTAGAGTTGAGTTCTGCCCTTGCCTAGCCTGGAGCAAATAACTGTAACTTGTTTTCTCCAGATTGCAAATGCCCTTACCTGGCTACATACTTTCACCCCATTGTCCTGAGGCTCAAATAAGCTTTCCCAACATACTTTACAGATAGTATTTTGTTATTCAGGTGCTCAGGAGTAACTTGACACTTGTATTTATCTTCAGTGTTATTTTCAAACAAGTAGACACTTGTGAGTCTGGAATGACTTTGATTCTTACATTAAAACATACTTTTCCATGAAAATATATTTCTGACAATGTGTAAGAAAACAAGCATATTAAACACAGACACACACACACAGAGACACACACACAGAGAGACACACACACAAATATACACCATTAAAGAGTTGCTTGTTTACCGAGGTGAGTTTGTGAATTTTTTACCCTTTTCTAAAATAGGAGAAAGGATGAACTATCCATTTTTTATTTTTTGCAAAATTGATTTTTAAAACAATGTCTTTAGTTGTTTTATTTAAATGTCAGCACTCAAGTCATTTAAGACTTTTTAAAAAAATCAGTGCCGATCCTTTACCTGGTGTAAACATATTTAACTAACTATAGGAGCAATGTAGATGGCCAAAGAAATGGTAGCTGTCTTTTCCATTTACCCAGAGTGAATCTTTTTTTTTTTTTTTTTTTTTTTTGGGGGGGGGGGGGGGCGGGCAGCAGGGAGTGAGCAGTGACTATTTTGTAGAGCCAACAGCTCTTTTAAAATTAATCTTTGGACATTTTACTGGAATAGGAAATATATCAGTTCTCAAACTAAGAACAGAATTTTGCATTTTAGTGGATAGTCTAATAGACATATACCTCACATATCACTAAACCCACCACCTTACATTTCATGGACTCATCTCAATAGAGAAATTTATGAGGTGGGAAAATGGACCTTTAGAAGCTACATGATGTTATATTCGCCTTAAGTGAAAGATAAGGGTTTTGTTTTGTTCTTCTTTAACTATACGTATGACTCTTCAACCAAGGATTCAGCGAGGTCCTTATAGAGGTAGAGGTTACTAGAAGGAGGGAAGAGATGGGACAGATGGTTTTTGAGAGTTGATTAGTATTATCAACCAAGGAAATGAAAAGGATTTTAAAAACTTTCTAAATTTGAAATACCATCGTTAATCATAGTATTTGGTCCCAACCACCAAAAAAAAAAAAGTGTAGCGACCGCCCTAGTGAGGTCTTACTGACTCGTTTCATCATTCACTGAGCAGACGATTCATTCAGAGAGGTAGGTGTGTTTTCAACACTAGTGAACTCAGCATCTAACTTGGGAAAACCTGGCAGGCGGCCAGCAGCCTCCACGCACCTTGCCTTGTGGGCCACATGTGGGTGAGGATCGGTGGCCTGGCTCCCAAGTGGGCCTGGCCCGGTGTCCTGCAGTGTGCTCCCTCTCATGTGCCTCTCATGCCCCCCTTGTCTCTCTGCTTCTCCCTAGACTTCTCGGGCTTCCCGCTGGGCCGACCCTGACCACTTTGCCCAGAGACAGAGCTGCATGAATACATTTGCCAGCTGGTTTGGCTACATGCCGCTGATCCACTCCCAGATGAGGCTCGACCCTGTCCTCTTTAAAGACCAGGTCTCCATCCTGAGGAAGAAATACCGAGACATTGAACGACTCTGAGGAATCCGGACGAGTTGGGGAGGGGAGACAGAAGGGTCACAGGGTCCGGCTGCTCTCTCTTCCCAGTGCAGATCCGCTGTCAGCGGAGCCAGATTGTGCCAAGTATCCAAATAAACTTAGATGAACAGAGCGACAAAAAAGTAAATAAATAAAAGGCCAATGAGAACTCGACTCCTGGCTCCTGGGATTGCACCGGACTGCTCCAAACTCACCTCACTGGCTTCTGTGTCCCAAGACTAGGTTGTGTACAGTTTAATTATGGAACATTAAATAATTATTTTTGAAATGATTGCTATGCAGGTTTAAACTTTTTTAATGATCAAAACTATTAAAAACCAGAGTTCTTTCTTTAATCAAAATGGTGTTGGTTGTGAATATTTCAAAGCTGCTACCCCTCTTCCCACAGACGTCATTACCATCAGTCACGCGGGGTTTCCTGCTGTTGCAAAGGCTTCATGGGAAACACCATAAGTCATTTGGTGTCAAGAAATAGCTGAACATAAGTTTGCTATTCCACTCTGCCCGTGCAAACTGCTTTTCCAATCTGAATTTTCAAGTCCACTTGAACTTTTATCTCTAAAATGTTACTGCATGAGAGAGAGTGCTAAGACTTCCGGGTAGGCAGTTTAACTGCAAACTTTATGTTTGAGATATATAGGTATGATAATCTGTTTTTGTTGGGGGGTGGGGGGGACTTAATACTGAGATAACCCTGGTATCATTGAGAAGTGTCCAGTTTGCACAAGAAACCATCAGCCAACTCACCAGCACGTCAGTGAGGTAGAGGTATTGGCCCACAGCAGTAACCAAGTGCTTTTCAGGGGTGTAGGTTAGCTTGTAGATCCACTGACACATATCTGATTCAAGCTAGGGAAAGGCTTCGGTTTAGAGGTCAAGAGAAAATGGGTATGTCAGGGGGAACAGATTATTTGTCATTCAAGCTTTTTATAGTGTTTGCAGAAACCTCCAGTTTCAAAAGATTTAAGAAGTAATATGTAAATTTACACCATTGGACAAGAGACTTGATGTGCAGTAACTGAGGGTGTGTCTCACCACGGGGATGCTGATAACTTTGTGGTTAAAGGTTTTAAGCAAGAATCTGGCAAAACAACATGATCAGAAACAAATGTGAATTTCTGTTGTTTCATTTTAATTTTTAAATGTGTAGGAAAGTTTCATTGTGCTTTTCATCAGAACAGAACATCCTTGTCCCTGCAAATGCTGTCTTGAGCTGATGATGGTTGTGAAGCCACAAGGAAGAATGAACAAAAACCCCACAAATCATATCCCATAGCTCCGTTACTGAACTAGGGGGGAAAAAAAGGAGACTTCTGATATTCAATGCTTCTACATGGAAGAGGCAAAAGAGAACAGGGACTAGGTTATTAGGCCCATGTACTATTATGCAGAATAAAAAAATAAGCACTTTATTCTCTCTCCTCCCCAAAACTCATACAGTTCATACATTTGTTTCCAGTTTAGTTTTAGAAAAAACATCACATAATTACATTCCAGAAAATTCAAGAAACTGGCTGAGGTGAACGGTAATCTTAAGTGAGGAAGGCTCAAACTCATCCTTTCTTTGTAGACATCTGGGGGAGAAAGAGGAGGTTGCTGTGAGAACCTGGAGGGGGCATTGTAATGGAGTGGAAGCAGGTGGTCGCAGAGTTGGAGAGATGGCTCTGTAGGGTGCCTTGCGGCAGAGCTAAGGCAGAACCCACCTGCCCACATGCTGTGCTGTGAGTGATGCTTAGAAAGAGGGCCTTTCCTCTGCAGCCTTGTGACTGAACGACCCCATAAGTGTCTCTCTCATCCAGCTTGACCCCTCCGTCAGCCGTTCACAAACATGTGACGTTGTCCCTTACGTAGATGTGAAATATTTATTTGTTGGAAATAATGCGTAGGTCCATTATCCTTGCTCTTGTGTTTTTCTATAAAATACCCAAATAGGTTTTATGTCACTTAAGCCGCAGCTCTTAGCATGTTAAAGGGTTAATGATCTTTATGCAACTGGCCTGTGCACATTTGTGCTTTCTTTTTTTTAATTGGAGTAGTTTTCTTGCATCTTTATCCCTTACCCTCCCCAATGCAATATTTATTCAACAATCCCTAGCCAACCTAAAACTTAATGTTATCATTTTTGGCTTGCAAAATGCTATCCTTAAATGCACCCGTCAGTCTCGTGAGTGGCTTTAGGGACCTGCCTTGCCAGATTTATCTGTCATAAAGCTCACGGGGCACACAGTTCCCATAAACAATGTGTTACATGAGAAGATATGGTAATTATAAATGAGAACAGGCCCTGACACACTCTTCATCTACTTTAAATCTTCACGGTTTCATTTGATGTCATTCTCTGAGTAAATCTCTTTGGGATGCTAGATACCATGTTCCTTTCACATCTGGAATATACAGTTGGGAATTACAGAACGCTAAGAAAATCAGCGAGGCCCAACAGTAAGATAAAATTTTCATTCTCTTAGGAAAGACTTATATACTGCATTGCAGTGAGTTGACAAGTCATAGCGGTTGCTGTATGATGCCAGGAGTTACCTCTTCGTCAGCTTTAATGATAACCAGGGTCCCTAAGTGGGTCAACATGTGCTGAGTTGGTGAGATGCCAGAGGCAGAGAGCGTAGTGCCAACCACATAATGAATTACACAGAGAAACTCCATAGAGGACTCAGCTGCTTAGGAATTCCACACATCTTTTCTCAGCTTCACATTATGACATGTGGTCTTAATTTTTTAAATTGACTACTTATTTACATGAAAATATAAATATCAAACTTGCGTGTACCTTGTACATTAAACACACCATCTTTGTTTCAAATGAAGCAGCCCAAAGTTGAGACAGTAGAGAAAAACTCAAGCAATAATCACAGTAGTCATGTTGTCAAAGATGGTAATGCAGTTAGGTGGGCATACTTGGGCATATCGGCACACTTGCCAGACATGAGCTTTCCACAGAAAGGGAAGTCTCATATTTGGAGTCTGTGCGCTGCAGTTTAATTTCTTCTTGTTACAAATGGTGCTCAACGAAGGATCAATCCTGGTTGTTTCCTTCAATTTCTCTTTTGGAATAATTTTTGTTGTTTTTCATTACAGTGGGCTATGTTAGCCTTTATTTTGGTGATTCTTAAATTCCTGCTGACTTGAAGGAATATTATACCAGTAGCCTTTCATAAAGGCCACTGAACCTTAGTTTAATCAGGGATGAGATGAATGATGTGCATAAACCTATAAACTATTTAGAAGAAAAAGAAAGTTTGATTAAAGATCTCATCAAAATTTAATCCAACCTGCTTAAAAGGTGGGGAGAATGCAGAAAGGCTCATCAGATTAATCTGAATGAGATTCTTGGTCAAGGCAGAATCATGCAAGCAAAGGCCAGGACAAACTTTCTAGACCTGGATATGTCTTATATCCCTTCAGGTCTCTGGATATGCCAGTGAAAACATCCCTGCCTTCGAATAGTTAAAATCCTCAAATTCAGCCCAGGCATCAGGACTCCAGTCGCTGATCTCACCTTCCTAGGCTCCTTTTAGGACAACTATGGACAAGAATCTTCAGATGCTTTTTACATTCTTGGCTAGATTTAACCAAGAAAATCCTTTCACTGCCAAGCTCATTTTCTCAGGCATGCTAGATGGAGACAAAAATTGTTTCGAGTTTAGTTCTCAGTGAATAAGCATTAATACTTGCGTGAAACTTGCCCTGCTCACTATTTGAAATTCAGTATGTAGAGATTAGATTTGTCTTTAATGCCAAGTCTATTTAAAAATAAAAAAGGCTGTAGAGAATGGAGCATCCTGAGGAAGTTCTCTCCTGTCAACCCAGTAACGCTGCCCCAAGGCTCTGAAAACACCTGTCATTTGCACCGTAATTTTGACAACGAAGGTGACTCCTGGATGTCCTCTGTCCCTTTTTTCCTTTTCCAAAAATCAAAAGATGTTGTTCCCAGAATTTTTATTTAGCTAAGGCTGTAGTTGTCATTAATCTGGAGTTCCAATATGCTCCTTCTCAGGAGAGTAAATGAGATATCCAAAATCGAGCCTCCCATGGCCCAGTGAATCACGGGAAGGCAACCACTGAGCATTGTGACCCCTCAGAATGGCACCGTCTCACCCTCGTTTAGAATCAATTCAAGTGAATCTTTCAGTTACTCTATTTCTGTAACAGTTTGCCTTTGAGACCTCACAGGTCATTTGGTTTCTGCAGTAGTTTTCTGTTCTATAGGAGTATATTCCTTTTGGTTGTAATTCTTAGGTCTAGGGCCATGAAACAACGTGCTTATCATGTAACGAACCTTGTATTTATTTTGAGAAAAAAATGTGTGTAGGATATGTTGAGAGGTCGAAAGCAAGACATCAGAAACTGGAACTATTTTAGGTGGCAAATTGTAGAGAAAAAAAAAGTATACCTTATTTTGTATACGATGTACATTTGGGATAGTTTTCTAATATGTTGCCAATGTTTTTGTAGCATCTCCACAGGTCTTTTCAGAAGTGTTTTCCTCATTTGTTATAGTCTGTTAATGATTTGGTGCAATTCAGCCCTCAAGTGTGTGTGAGAGAGTATGCAAGAAACTACAAAGCCATAGATCTTGATTTATTTCACTTACCTGTGTAACTTTACGTCTGGGTTTTGCCATCCAACATAGATTGTTTTATAGAAAGTGTCACCAAAGACTTTTTCCTTCCAATTTATAGAAGAAAAGCAAATTATTAATAAATGACATGACTTTTCACCTGCGTGGTTTTCATTCATCTTTTCTGTTAATCTCTGAAAGACTCCAGTCCCTGGGAAGATTCACTATGCTGTGAAAACTATAGAGATTCCATGGGGAATCTTCTCAGGGAGACAGGCAGATGAGGTTGGACTGAGTGTCTGGGGGGAGAGGGGTCTGGCTGCCACCCACCACCCAGCCTCATAGGGAGCATGAGGCCGCCAGCAACAGCCATCGTCCAGGCCAGATGCAGCTGGTGCTGTTGGGACCAGGCCAGGGGGAACAGCAGTGGTATGCCAGTTCACAGCGTTCCTCCACACGGATGCTGGGGCACAGCGGCGGGGCCGGGCCCCAGAGCATCTGGAGCCTGACAGCTGTGACCATTACCCCCCTTGGTTTCAACTACTGCCTGGAGCCTCTGAATTACTGGCTGGCAAAGCATTTATTAGACTGGCATTTCTCAAAAGAATTTATAAATGGCTCCAGGTGTGTTGCAGCTCCGCTGATTCAGGGCCACTGTAGGAAGGTTTTATGACAGTAATGAACCTCTTTCTCATACCACTCTCTGCTCCCCCTCCCTCCCTGCCTTCCGCTCTGGTGTCCTCACTACCCTTCTCTCTACCCTCTTGTCTCTGGTAAATTTTACAGAAAGGACAGGTCACCAACTTCTCATGTTTGCAAGGAGCAAATGCCAAATCATATGTGGGAGTGTAGAATGGTTTTATGACACCACTCAAGTTATACGTCTTTCAGTTTGCCCACCTATAAAACGGTGACTTAAAAATCATTTATATACATGTTCTGAACAAATCCTTTAGATTGAACACAGAAGCAGAAGTCAGGATGAAGCTGGACAGGGCATGCCGTTAGACTAGGCGCAGCAAAGAGGCGGCCAAGTGTCAGGATCCAAGCTGGAGCTGTGCCATGGCAGCGCGACTCGTGGTACCTGGCCCCTGAGTGTGACTAGCAAGAGACTCACTTCCAAGTTTAAAAGCAAATGAGAGGCCTCGTAGGAAAAGTCACTTTAAATTTGGTTTCAGCCTACCTCATAGACGCTCCAGTGGGCACTACAGCGTGCGGAGATACCTTGAGAGAACCTACAGTCCAAATTACAGATGGTGTTGCTTTATGGTCTGAGCATCCCCACCACCGCGTCTTCTCATGAGACGAGAAAAGGAGAAGCTATTTGTCGGCACCTGAGTCATTCTCTACAGGCTTCTCTTTGCTTAGTGCAATCTCCTTGGTTTGCAGAACCTCAATTACGGGAAGCACCTACTGATTTAGGTGGAAATATGCTTTGGAAGATTCAGTGTAGGTCCTCACTCACCTACTTCAGAGAATTCAAGGTTTTTATGGGCTTTTAACCTCAAGTAAATCATTCAAGTGCAAAACATAATCTTTAAGGTCCAACTATCTGCGTGTGAATGTTGACTGCTTGTCTTGGTAGTTTTGTGACCTGACATAAATTACCTGTTCTCTCTGTACCTTCATTTCCTCCAGTTACTAGTAGTCCATACCTCATAGAATTGTCATGAAGACCAAACAAGCTAGATGACTTTCTTACAGCAGCATCTGGTAAAAACAGTATATAATGTTTACTTAAATTATACATAGCTAATATTTTACCACATTGGCTTAAGAATCTTTCCCTAAACTTGTTAAAGAAGAAACATTCTTAGTTTAATGTTTAGAATTTTATTACTGACCCCAAACACACTGGCCTTTCTAGGGTCACAGGCACCCTCTTGTTTCCAATTAAAATCATGTCTGAATGCCAGACACATGAAGCCATCATAGCCTTTGGGAATGGGCAATCCATCAGCAGAAATTATGCTAAATTGCATTTTTCTATTCTAGCTGAACTTCATTGAGAGATGGTCTGTTTTTCATTCTTGTTTGAAAAACTCAGAAGTAAATCAATACTGCAGAAAACAGTTAAAGTTATCCTAGATCAAGACAGGAGAGCAGCAGCACCAAACACCCAAAGAGAATGTACGTCACATGAGGACAGCAGTTAGACAAAAAGGAAAAACAAAAGGAATCAGCAGTGAGGAAAAAGGAAGAACAGAATATATCTGAAGTAGCCAAGGACTAAAATGAAGTGTGGATGCCAATGTGTGTGTGTGTGTGTGTGTGTGTGTGTGTGTGTGTGTGTGTGTGTGTGGTTTTTTTTCCAATTCTTTTCTGGTCATTCAGATCACCCAAAGATGACATAACTTCATTAATATGTGAATTATTTGCCAAGATTGAATTTCTATTTCAAAATGAATAGCAAATAACCTGGTTTCCTCATCAAATTTAATTGTGAAACAGGCCTAACATGTGTTTTTAATCAGACCATATCAGATCATCCTATCTTATAATAGAAAAATGTTAAGCTGAGAAGAGGAGGCTTAGAAGCTGTTTCAACTGTTTTCAAAAGTCCATATATGCGTGTTATTTTATTACATTTTTTGAGACAGGGACTGACCTTGTAGTCCAGGTTGTTTTTGAACTCACTGTGTAGCCCAGGCGTAGCCTTGAACACAAGACAATCCTCCTGCCTCAGCCTCCTGAGAGGTGGGATTACAGGTGAGTGCCGCCATGCCTGTTTTATGTGGTGCTGGAGAATTGAACTCAGGGCCTGTGCTTTCATGGTATATTTTTGAGCTGAATATATACAAACACATTTCCATGTCATTAAATCATCTTGTCTACCCAGGTTTTAATGATTGCTTAGTATCCTATTATATAGCTATTCCATAATTATTTTATCCAATACAACTCATTAGAAATTTAGGTGTTTTATAATTTCTTACAAGTATGTGATAAATATTTTATCTGCATTTAATCAATGCAATCAATGCTGCAGTAAATATCACTAAAAATAAATCATTGTTCACATCAATAACTACTCCTTTAGGTTAATTTGTAGACATGAGTTTGGCTTTTTAAATGTTATAATATTTCTAAGGTCTTTGCTGTATATCACAACATATTTCAATAAAGTCTACCAGATAAAAAATTTAAACTTACTTACTAAAAAAGCTATATGTATTTTGTAGGAAATTAAAATATTTATTTTTGGTTGGCCACTTCATCAACCGCCAGATTTTTAAGGGGGAAGGGAGCAATAATGTTGTGTTATAATTGCTAACAGTCAGTGGTTTGAAATGTTTAAAAATCTGTGTAGACTATGCCATATTATTACAACTTTGCAGCCAGAATGTTACAAAAAATTCGAGTCCTTGCAGGAATAATTAAGGAAGGATTTGTCTTCAGTGGTTTTTAAACAAGTCACTAACTTACTGATATTAGTCCTCTTAAAGGATATTGGGAATTTTTTTATGTGCCATATTGTCCTCATAGCTTGTCTTCAGGTTGAAATAGAAAGGAAATATTAAGCTTCTGCCTCAAGTGTTTTCCTCTTTCTTCTATTAATATACATGCCAATTAAGACTTAATAAAAGCCTTTTAAATATCATCCTGCTTTGCAGCCAGTGCCCCTCTTTTGCAACAGAAGCCTGGTTTTGTTTTTGTTTTCCTTAAGAAATCTACTTCTCTTGCTCTTTGATCTTCTGATTGAAATGATCCTAGGCATACCCCCATCTTGACTCAAGCAAGTTAGTGCCCTGTCAAATCAGTAACAGTCTATTCTAGATCATCTGTTAAGACCTTGAAAAAGGAAGCATTATCTTTGTTGAAAGATCCTAGGTACAATGCAAAGTGTAAGTACTACCCCAACAGCATTACAAGGGCACTAGAAGTGCTGAAGGCATTTAGCATATGTTGGGGGAGACTTCCCAGAATATATGCATATAAATGAGATCTGAGGAAATATGTAAAGGTATAAATAGCAGTGAAGAGTGTAAAGGGCACTGTATACATGGAATCAAACACCAACAGAAGCATGTGGCAGAGAGGAAAGGGAAAGTGAGAGCCTAGATCTGCGTGAAAGATTAAGTTTCACATGACTCAGGATAACTGTTTGGGCAAGAGGAGTTAGTCTTTGCAAAATGTAAGTAGTAGTAATAACAGTTTCCTTAAATTTCATTTTCCTTACCTCAAGCAAAAATTTCAGTGCAAAACACTAGAATTGTGAAGCATATATGATCTCATTGCATTTAGCAGAGAGTCCATTCATAAGCCATAAGGATTACACTAATGGAAAAACTGAAGACTTTTGAAGTGGAAGAAGTGACTTCTGCTCTGGCATAATGTAGAAAATTGCAAGAGATTGATTGTCACTCATGAGTTTATAAAGAGTCAAGTCCAACTGGCCACAATATTATGATCACTCAAAACATAGCTGAAAACTGAAATGCAAGGTTACTCAGATGAACTAGAACTTAGGAAGAAAAAATCCATTTGTAGGAATATCCCTCAGCTAGTTTTGATCCTAGCAACTCCCATCATGAAGAGTGGTAAGGAGTGACCGGGTGAATTGCTATAAACATTTGGTAGCCATGGGTGGCTTGGCATGAAGGATGAGAATTTCAAGGTGAGGTAGTTGTATGTTTATTTTTATCCACCTGCCAATTCTCTCCCACAAGAATTGCAGTAGCATAGGCAGTAAGAAGTTGAATTCTCAGTAGATGGGAAGACTGAGAGTTCTCTTCTTTGGGGCACACAGATCTTCACTAAGAGAAAAACAGGGGCCCACTGATGTCTAAGGCTGGAGAAGAACATTAGCAGAGCTGTCTTCCACCCCAACATGCAAGTGATTGACCCAATGAGAAAAGCAGGTGGGCAGAGAGAGAAAAGAGACTTTGAACACACAGGAGAGACATGTAGGTATAATGAATATATGGCACTGGCAAAGCAAAGGCTGAAGGTAGAATAGAAGTGCTAGGAAAACTTCTTCAGAGATTCATCTTCACCCAGTATAACTCAGCATCTATGCAAAACCTCTGAATAGATCGTGAAAGATAAGAATCCCTGCAAGGTGCATTAGACCTTCAACAAATGCAAGACAATGGATTACTGAGAGCTAAGGCAGGACAGGTTTGCTGATAGAGATGCTCTGAGGTGTGCAAGATCTTCATTAGTGTGATGCGACATGTCCCTGAAGGTTGTGAGCAGTGAAAAAGCCTAAGGAGAAATGGATCCCCCAAGGCGAAGAGCAAAGAAGAGAGGAAAAGCAAGGGGGATTTCTTCGCTCTTTAAGAAGCTGCCTGCTGAACCGTGCTATAAAGCATGGAGCATTTCACGGGTGGAAAACCAGAAGCTGAGACCTATGGCAGGAAAGATCTTCAGAGTTTGAATGGGGTTGGTGCTCAAAGGCAAAGCCCACGAAAGAAAAAGTTTTGACCCTATCCTCAAATATTTGAATCCAGAGGTGAACAGAATCTGACTGACACTTCAGTGATGCCCAGACTCAGTCGACTATGCACCAGATCTCTTTAGCCCTCATCCTAGCAATATGACAAAATAATAAATAAATAAATAAAAATTTAAAAAGAGGCATGCTATTTTTCTAGTGACAAAGGTAGTCACTATAATTGTTTCATGTTCAATGTCTGGTATGCCATAAAAAATTTTTAAGACATGAAAAGACACAGAAAAACGCATCCATGGTGAAAAGGAAAAACGTAATAGAGCAGGAGTTCCCAATCCCTCGGGCTCTGGACCAATATGGGTCCATGGTTTTGGAAGAGCCAGGCTGTCATAACAGATGGGCAAAGCTCCACTGCCTGCCAGTGCACTCCAGTTAGGTTTTTATGCTGCTGATGATCTGACAGGAGGCAGAGCTCTGTTCCCCAATCCATGCAAGAGTGGTCTTCACCTGAACTGGTCTTTATTGTCAAGAAGATTAGGAACCATGGAAATAAAGACCAACCACATGCAACCTAACTGTTGAATTAGCAGAAAAGAGATTTAAGAGAATTGTAGTAAACATGTCAAATAATCTAGTGGTGGTTTGTAACATTTCTGAAAGCTATGACATTTTAACAAAGAAGTGAAAACGTTAGAAAAATCCAAATGGACATTTTTTGGGCTCAAAATTAAAATATCAGAAGTGAAGGATTTGTTTATGAATTTACAATTGCTAAATGTCTAAAGCTGGGAAGAACATTAAGAGAGATCTCTTCTGTTAATGCGGTAACATTAAAGAATCAGTTAAATAAAGATACATCAACAGAAATTGTATAGGAAAGAAATAATGACTAAGAACTGTCCAAAGTAGATAGAAAATATTAACTCACAAATATGATAAATCCAATGAATTCCAAGCAGAATAAAAATAAAGAATATAAGCAGGTACAAATAATCAAGCTATTGAAAGTCCATGATAAAGAATGTACTGTGAAATGTTCTTCAGAATGATGGTAAAATATTTTCAGGAAGAAAAAGGCTGAGGAATTTCATCGTTAGCTGAACTTTATACAAATAATCAGTATGCTGGACAAAAGGAAAAATACCATTACAAATCCCCAGATATTAAAAGTCTAAAAAGAGGATATCAAGAAAAACTTATGCCAATAAATTTAACAAGCTAAATAAAGTGCAAGCACCCATAAAACATACATTTATCAAAATCAACACAAAAAGAAACAAAAATGTTATTAAAATTAATTTATAAAAGATACTTCTTTTAAAAATTCAAGGATCTCACTAATGAATTAAATACTCAGAATGTTATCCAAGATCTCTATAAACCAAGAGATGTTTTCTAATATATTCTATGAAGTCGACGTAATGCTAGAAAACACAACCCCACAAATATATAGCAAAAAGAAAATTACGTATTGGTGTCCCTCATAAAATAAACACCCCAACACACCCCTTCTGACACACTACCCTTTTATATAATATGTAAACATGGTTACTAGTTTTCTCTAGTTTGGGTTTTGAAGAACCCCCAGAGGTCCAAATGTTAAAAGCCTGGTCCCCCGTTTGAGTTATTGGGAAGTGATAGAATCTGAGAGGAGGGGCCCATGGGAAGTCTTGAGGTCTCTGGGAACATGCACTTGAAAGGAATTGTGGGGCCCTCAATCTAAGCCCTTTCCCTCTCTTTTTCTTCCCAGACATGAGACGAACGCTGCTTCCCCATGCATTCCCACCACGATACACTTAGCAGAGGCCCCAAGAGAAGAGACCAGTTGAATACCCCAAGAAGCCTCCCAACCTGTGAACAAAAACCTTTTCTTTCTACAAGTGCGCCATCTGAAGTATTTTCTTATAACAATGGGAAGCTGACTAACACACACACACACACAAACCATTATGTCAATTGTAATTTTTCTCTGAGATTCAAGGTTGTTTGAACAATGGAAAGCTAGCCAATGTTACAGTGTTGGCAAAGAAGGAATGATATGTCCATCTCAATAGATATAAAAGAGCATCAGCAAAACTCAATGACAGTTCATGATGAAAATCTTCAGTGAAGTAGAAATAGAAGAGTCTTCTCTGCCCAATTAAGGATATGTATGAAAACATAATTAACAGCATATTCCATGATAACTTACACATGCTTTCCTTCTAGGATCAGAAACAAGTCAAAGTTGACGTCTATCACTGTATTTCACCAGCGTATTAGGGTCTCAGCCAGTGCAACAATAGGAAAAAAAAGTAATAATGATGCAAAAGGAAGAAGACATTTAATTACATCTGGAAATTTCTAGAAAACCCAAAGAACCTAGAAAAAGTCATAGAAACAAGTAGATGAAGGTCTCGATATGTAAAACAGCATGTTACAACCAATGGCATTTAAGAAAAGATAAGGGATGATTTTTTGGACCCTGAAATTAGCAAATATCTCTTGAAATAAAATAATAAAATAAAATAATACAGACCCTAAAAGAAAAGGTAAAAATTTAAAGAGAACAAAAATAGACATTTAAAAAGCACAACTACAACCTTTTAATTTTTATGAAAATGTTTTTTTTTTCGTAAAGATGCCATTAAGAGGATGTTTCTACCAAGTTTTTAAAGAAGAAAAATATGCATATGGGACAAAAGTAAGAAGAGTGATTTTCTGTAGGCTAAGACCGAGATAAATGACTAGAAGGCAGAATGAAGCGTTGTCTGGGATAGCGGAAATCTCTATCATGATTTGGGAGATAGCTTCACCAGTGTTTATAACTACCAAAACTCAAAGAATAGTACACATCACCTCTAGGCAATGTTATTTGTGCTTCAGTTTAATTGTGTTCAGAACATCCAAAGTTACTAGCAATGGAAGAAAGAGTTTTGAAAACAGCCTAAGATGTAAAGATTCCCACCCTGGTTTACGGGGACTCTGAATAACAGATGAGTAGCCATAGCAGCCTTTCCTATAAGGAGAGTGTATACACTCTGAGGCGACATTATAGAGGAGAGGTAGGCTTTGCTGTCATGGAATGCTAAAAGCAATCATCTCAGACTCCTTTGAGAGTCAATGTACGCTCAGCTTCCGGTCCAGCGCTATACACAAGCACATCAGGGTGAAATTTGACACACTATAGGAATATAGGGATGTTTCATGGACTCTCTGAAGGTTATCAGCATTATCCTAGGCCTCTAATTTTAGTGGTATAAGAAAACGTCTTCCCAAATCCATAAAGTTGTAGAAAATGACATAAGAAAAAAATCCAAATTTTACTAAGTAAAAGAGCTATATTTTGTAAATAGTCTGCCCAAATATTGGATTCCACTTTGGCAATAAAACTTTATCCTCTGACTAAAAGTACATGTATGATATGCCTACTAAATGTGGCATGTCCCGTCCTGCTAAACTTTCTGTTACTTTTTGCTATCCAATATTGTAGAGTGCCCAAAGTAAATGAAAAATTATCAATTACTTGCAGTTCTCAAATAAGATCAAATTCGCTGGCTTAAGGGGTCTTACTTGGAAAATGAGTCCACCTCTAAATCCAAAGCTATCTTCAGTCAAAGTATCAGCCAGTGTGTTGAAGTTACTAAAACCACAAATTTGTGCCCCTGAACCACTCAGTAGAAAAAACTGCCTCCTTATCCATGACATGTAAAACTGCTTCTGAAAATGAGAGAGGGGGGAAGAGGCTTGAGGTGGCTGAAGTTTTTCATTCTTGACAGAAGTGGAAAATTATCTGAATGGTGTGACTAATTAATTTGCTTTGTCTTTCTTCATGGTCCTAAATCCTTGGCCCAGCTCTGCTTACAGCGTCTATGAATGCCTGTAATCTGACCTAGTTTTTCCAAATAATGACTGTGATATTTTACCCGCTTCCTTACCTAAGAAAGAGAACATTTAGATTTTTCACTGAATGTCATATATATATATACCAATCTGTTTCCATCTTTTTTGAAGAAAAATTCTCTTTAAGCTGAGCATATCTCTGAAGCATCGCATGTTAGTTTCTTCCTTTTCACACCCAACTCCTTATTTATAGCTTCCTTCCAGATATTGGCAGGAACAAATTCCTTCAGCTATTTTTTGCCTAGCATTGTCTAAACACTTTATTTTGGGGTCTCCTCTTTTATTCATCCATCAGTTGGTAGTGACTATAAAAATAAAACATCAAACTTCTCAAAGGCAATGACTCTGCAGTATATTACTGATTCTTTAATTACAGAGACAGTCATTCTCATGTTATTGAGGTAACTACCTCAAGCATTCTGAGGATATGAAAAATGACTTCCAAGATGGCCACCTGGAAGAGGTACTCCTTTGGATTTGCGCAGACCACAGATCATCGGAGAATGCATTCTATTCCGTAACTCTTGGTGGCCATAGCTCTTGCATAAAACTTGGAGTTACCTCATTCAGTTATGGTTATCCTACCATAGTCTTCAAAGGTAAAGGTCACATTCGTAAGTAAAGTTATTACCTCCCTTGAGTGATGAGATTGATTATGATGTCAATGAGCCAGAAAAGACGGAAAAGGGAAACCGTGAATCCTGGGTAGGCAGGGAAGACGGTTCAGCCTTATCACTCCTGACCAGTAGCTCCTGAGGTCTAATACTCATCAACAATACTCAAGGAGCTTTTATAGACGCTTAGATTTCTAACCCCACGGCTACAGTAACTCAGGAAGTATGGAATATGCCCTTATGTCTAAATATTTTTAAATATGACTGGACATTTCTGGTACATGGTCATACATACATGGTCCACTTTTTGAATTATGAATGCCTTTGAGAATCTGATGAAAATTATGGGCCATTTTTTAAAGGAATGCTGTTTTAGCCCATTTCATTTATTATAACAAAATACCTTAAACCAGTAATGTCTAAACAACATAAGTTCATTGCTTACAGATCTGGAGCCTTGGAGGCCCAGGGTGCTAGCAAGTTTGTTGTCTATGAGAGCCTGTTCTTCATAGATGGTGTCTCCTATGTGTTTGCACATGGTGTAAGGAGCAAACAAACTCCAACAAGCATGTTTTTATAAGGGCATTAGTCACAACTCATAACTTAATACTTCTAAAGGGCATACTTCCTAATAGTATTATATTGGGCATTGAGTTCTAACGTATAAAATTTTACTGATGACAAAAGCATTCACACCATACCAAATTCATATATAAAAAGTACATGATTAGTTTATTTAAGTAACAAGTCTGACCACATTACTATTTGGAAGTGCTCAATGCCTCTTCACTGCTTAGGAAGGAAGTTTAAACTCACATAATTCGCTAGGTCTCCTGTGACTTAACTCCAAATGCTCTTTGCTGTTCTAAGTCTCCTTTTATCTGTTTTTTTCACAAACATTGAATTTTTTCTTGTTATCCCAGATGTTTTAATGTTTTAGCCTTCATAAAAATTTACCTTTTGCTTCCTGAACTACATAAAGTCCCTTTCTCTTTTTTCCCCCCAAGCATACCCAAATAAATCATTCACTGACTCTTTGACTTCAACATTGAACTCAGTTAATATTGCTTCTAAAGATTGTGATCCACTCTTCCAGGGTCCTTTCTCAGTGTGTATTAGGACCCCTTCCCCTTTGCTATCATAACATCTGAAAATTTTTTTTGAAAATACAACACATTATATGGGAGATTTTTTAGGTGCCTCAGTGGTTCAATTTGGGAAATGTGTGAGGACAGGATAGTATCTTGGATGTTTTTGAGTATTAATTGTTAGACAGAGCCTGTCCAGAGACCATACTCCATGAACATATGCTGAGTAAATGTCTTGAAAGAATCTACAGTGCTTAGGAAGGAAGGGTGAGAATGGTTAAATATGCCCTTTCCAACATAGAAACAGACAAAGTATTCAAAGACACTTTTTCTCTGAAAGTCATGTCTGAATGAAACTGTTTCTGTGTATGGATGGGTGTGCCTGAGCAGTGTGTGTGTGTGTGTGTGCGTGTGTGTGTTACTAGGAGCTAAACTGAGAGCCTTGGCACTGAGCTACCTCCCTGGCCATTTTCTATGTTTTATTCCAAGACAGTCAGTGAATTGCCTAGGTTGAGCATGATCTTCCAATCCTCCTGTCTCAGCATCCTGGAGTGCTGGGATTACAAACTTGTTCCACCACGCCTTGCTGAAACTGAATATTTGAGCCTAAAGAATAAAGGGCATGTTTGGTCCATTAGAACAGGTAATCTCACATTTTTGTTTTTCTTTTGTGCTCGTTATCACCCAACTTGAGTAAAATACTTTTGAAGCATCTTGGCCCTTGTTTTTGCTCTGTTGTTCAGAATCTAGGGCAAGAGGTCAGAATGAAACGCTGCTCTTTCCAGCTTCTCATGTTTTCCCTTTCCTTGCTAGTCTTAAGAGAGCTGGGCTTTGTTTGTTTACTTTTTAGTTTGCTTTTGGGTCCCATTAAAAAGACATGTGTGCCTCCACCAGTCATTGAATTATTCATATTCATTCAAAAATTATTTGTGAGGTGCCTGTCAGCAAAGTTAAACACTTGCTGCCTAACTGAAGTCTTTTCCTCTTCTAGAGAAATACCTTAAACTACAAAAATGAATAAATGATCACAATGTCCTTTCTTATCTACAAAACTGTTAGGACACACAGACACATGTGTGCTCACACAGACACACACACACACAAACTGGATCTGTCTTCAAGAAGCGCCACTAAGCACTAAGGGAAGTCTTGCTTTCTGAGGCTGCATCTGACATCAATCTGAACATCGGGAAAAAGCACTAACATGTGAAGCAGGAAGCTGAGACCATTTTGCCTCTTCTCTTTTTGACATTTTTTTTCTCTCTTTATATCACCAGGTGAGTGGTAGTTCATTCACTGACATACTTAGCAGTCTGGAACAAAAAATACTGTATTCCAGAGAAAGAATATTAGAATTTTTAGATTATTATTAGAAGAGTTAGATTATTTTTTCCATTTTGATGGCTGTTTTGCAAAGCAGAAATTTTAAGCCAATGAACTGAAAGTGGAATTGGGACTAGAACATAAAGCAGCCTTCTAGATAGTTCTGGGACTCTTCATTGCTGTCTACAGCCATGAGCAGGATGTGAGGGGCACCTCCTGGGGGATCATCCCCTGGTCCACTCCATGGGCCAGAGTGAGCTATAGGGCTAGCTCCAGATTAAGTTAAGGCTTGTAAGAGGGCATTTGTTTGTAGGAAGACAAAAGAAGCATAGGCAATGTTCACACTGAAGATGAAAGTCATCATGGTCCTAGGAGAACAGAGGTACAATTCATGTCAAAGCTGAAGAGTAGATGAAAAGTCAGGAAGATTCCATATGATAAAAAATGTGTCACAAGGTAAGCGAAGAGGATGAACAGGAAAGAACATCCACTGTTGTGAGGTGTGAACCGGGAAAAATCATTCACATCAAAGTCGTGAACTTCCTCTTCTTGCTATGGCAGTAGAGCTTGTTGTGGGTCAAACTTGCCATTAAAAACAAGTAAATAAACACAAAAAAAGTCATTGAAGAAAAGGGTAGGCTTGCAATGCAAGAGGTAGATTCTGGGAAGAAGGAAAATGGACATGAATTTAAGTTGAAGTCACAGGTTATAAAACAAGTGTTTTCCACCCCCCCCCCCCAACCCCCCAATGCAGAGAAGATGCAAATGGTAATCCAGAACTCAAGAAAACAAGAAAGAAAAGGGACTCCCTTATGTATCCTAGACTCTTAGTCAGTACCCCTGAAGGCAAATGCAAATAGACAGAACTTCCAGTACATTAAATCCAGTCATGGATCTGTTCATTTTAATGGCATTGTGTACATTTGATGTCCATTTTTTTTTTTTTCTGTGAATGAAAGTAGGCCACAAATATATGGAGAAGGAGGTCTTCCGGGATTTCTGAGGCCAAGATGAAAATTACTCTTGACTCTTCCACCTGGACTTTGGACTGGGCCCCAGTGACCTGCCCACTCTATGGGAAGCCATTTACCATAAAGACATCTCGCTACCTTGAGACCACAAAGGGTGAAAAGTGGTTCCAGCCAACTCTCATGTGTTCCAGCTGTTTCAACCCAGGACATAACTGTGTAGCGGAGCCAGCTCCCCAGCAGACACCATGGGGAAACAGCAGAGGCGTTAAACATATGGGTCTGTTTACATTGTCCCAATCCTGTCTAGGTATTTGAATTATCCCAACTTTGACCCTAGACAGCTTAGAGCAAGGAGACGTTCCCCCTGCTGGGTCCTGCCTGAAATCCTGACTTCCATAATCATGAACATGATAAATGTTTCTTTGTTTTTTTAATGCAAATAACCTTTGGGATGTTTTGTTTGTCAGCAACAATTAATGAATTATGCCTTGGCTACCTGCCACATGATTGGGTGAATTCTCACTGGAGAAAATAATTATCCAAAGTATTTACAGTTTTTATATATGATATCCAAAATAATGAGTTTTATTAAAATAGGACAAAGTGAAAAAATGAATTATTGATGATGTAAAACTAAAGTCAGTCTGATACAAACGCAAAATAACTATAATCAACACAAGGTGTGACCAAAACACACAGTGACTGTTTAAATAAAAATGATTTTGGTAAAAGACACATATAATAGTCTGCTCAATATGTCATTGGTCTCCCTCAAAATACCTTCCCTCACTTCAAAAACACTTACTTCATTGCTCTTGTCACTTCCTGAAATAGTTCTGAAAGTCCTTCTCATGAGAGGCCTTGGGGAACATGGTAAATTCTGGTGTCGAGTATCATTCAACAGAAAGGCAGACCCAGGAAAATGTTATGGTGCATCCTCGGCCACTTTATTCACGGGACCTGGCAACCAGTAACTTCTGGCTCTTCCCCAAAGTCAAAATGACCACAAAAGGTAAATGGTTTGAGGTGATATGGGACATCCATCCAGGTGGCCACGGCAGTGTAACGAAAGATACTCATGAAGGGGGATTTTGAGATCTATTTCAGAAAGTGGTAAGAACGTTACCATATGTGTGTTCAAAGTGACAGGAAGTATTTTGAAAAGAATGAATGGCAATGTGTATTTTACTATAACTTTAAATTTTAAACGTTCTCTGTATTTGTTGATCTCATTTTGTACTTTAGGGGATTCAGCTCTTTGTCCACCTTGCCTTCCGATGCACAGTTGTTGCATCCAGGACACGTTGTCCCTCGGTCTTTGTTTGTCATGCTCAATTCTTCTCCCTTTTTTTTATGTTCCAGGCAAGCCTCTTCTTCATGGTCCTTGCACTTTCTGCCACTTCTGCCTTATGTACTCTTTGGTGAGATATCTACAAGTTTGGCTTCCTCTCTTCTTTCAGAATTCTCTTTCACTCAGGTAAGCTTTCCAAGGATCACCTTCCGGATTACCACATGCGCAAAGCCAAGCACCTTCATGCTCACACTTCCTTGTTTCAATTTTCCTTTTTTGCGCTCACTGCTAACTGATATATTTTCATATTTTCTTTTTCATCTTGTGTTTCTTATCTCATAAAATGCAAACTGTAAGAGGGAGGCATTTTCATTTGCTTTATTCGTTTATTATTAGACCTCTAGTTCTGTAGCAGCATTAGTAGTCTGCTCAATATAAGTTTATTGAATTAATGAATCAATGAGTTGAATACAGTGGGAAAGTTATGACTTGAAAAGCAGAGATGTCAGTGCAGTAGAGGAGAGGTAATATTTTCTAGATCTTCAGAAAATACAGAAGTCACAATTGGTGAATGAGTTGAAGCTGAATTTAAAGGTTGGATGGCACTTGGAAATGGGTTTGAAGGATTCCAGGTACAGAGTAATTCTGGGCAGGAATGGACAGACAAATAGAGAGTATGCTTGGGAAATGCTCAGAAGCCTTGCATGTACACATATGGAAGGTTCAGATGTTTAAGCTGCAGATATCAGAATACCAATTATCTTGAAATCTAGGAGTTTGTGTTTATTTTTATGGGAGAAATGGATATATTTATTTTTTTTCCAAAAGCAGGAAAGTGATAGAATTGGAGCTGTGTTTCAGGAAAATCAATCCAGCAATTAGTATAGTGGTTGGTCTGCAGAGAGGTGGGTGATGGGAAGATCAGTGGTGAGGCCATTTGAATATTCTAAGAAAGAGTTAATTTGGTTCTTAGCTTGTATGGTGACAATAACTGGAATGGAGAGAAATGGGCAGAAAGAAGAGAAGGGAAGAAATAAAACTGAGAGGTCCTGACAGTTAATTAGGAATGTGGATGAGGGAGAAGTCAGATATAACCAGGAGGCTTCAAACTTGTCTGTCAACTGACAGGTGTTAAAGACATTAACAGCAGAAAAAAAAACTGAGAAAACCACCTTAAGAGTTGAATTGAGATGTAGGTTCAAGACTGAGTTTGGGGTTACTCAGAGCATCACATCTGGGGAGAATTTGACCCCTTCTTCCTGGGGTATGATTCTCATGCCCCATAGAAACCCCTACTTTCTATGTAACCTGGTATATTAGGAGATCAGCAGCTGTGGAGGGCATATGGAACTTTCCCAGTGGGTCACTATGGACTGAGGCTTCATACTTGGTAAAACCCAATCATGGTTCTAAATCTTTCATTTGGTTTTATTGCTTCCTGCTGCAAAAGCTAAAGAAGAGACTGATTCCTTGAGCCAAAGAGTAAGGGTCATTTATTACCTGGAGGGTTAGGCTCAAGGAAGGCAGCCTGCAGTGCCTGGGAATCTGTAGGTAAGAGCTATATCCTCCCAAGACTCCCGACCCAGCCCGGGGGGATGCTTTGCAGCTGAAAGCCCAGGGTTGGCAATCGTGATGGTTGCCTCCTGAGAATACTTGCCGATAACTCATTGAGCTCTCATTAAGTGTAATGTATCTACTTTAACAAGCAGCAAAATACTGTTTGTAATAAAATAGTTGCTTTAAGTGTTCCTGGTGTAGCCCCAGTTACATTTAATATGCTGAAAGGTGGGAGAAGGGAAAGAATCATTTTCATACAGCAAGATCTTAATTGATTTTAAGGACTTCAGATCATAAGAAAGCCATAGAAAAATCAGAAAGTTGTATATTGTAGCCTTTTAGAATTACTGGTCAGAAACTCACTATTTAAAGAAAATCTCTTGCCTCTTTATAGGGAAGAATTTTGCATAATAACATGGCTAATTATTTTCTCATTTTTTTCAAATATTAAAAAAAGAAGCTACCACCATATGGCCATGAAGGTAGTAGTCTTTAGGACGATCCTGAAGCTGTGAATGACAGTCACATGCAGTTGAGTCTTTGAGCACAGCGTAGAGCTTCTAGATATGGGCATCCCGAATTACGTTCACTTTCAGACTCGCACTTAGGTGAACCACCGCCTTTCCTAATTGTTTACAGTTGTCTGAATCGTAGCTTCTGTTACTTGCCTCTGAAGGCAGCTTAACCAACACAGCCACTAACTCGTGTGCAAACGCAGGCAGGTTGCTTCACCACGGTGTCCTTAACACCCATGAACAAGGAACAAATGGAAAGGAAGGACTTTTGGAAATCTCTGGTTGAGCTGTGGTGATCTGCAATGAGTAAAGTTGGCCACCCTGATACTGCATGTGCACCAGTTGCTATTGTCGTGACTCCTAAATGTGTTGAGAAGTTTCTGTATTAAACGGGACTTAGTGAAAGGGCTATATAATTTATATCTTTTGCTTCAGAGATGAGAAGCAAATGATTTGTGTTGTTGGTGTTGTTATTCTTGACTCCTCCATGGTCCCAGTTCTGACTGCAAAGGATGTCAGAGAAATTCTGCTGCGGGAATATTGTTGCCCTTGGCCCTGTGCCCTTGGGTAGGAACCGTCTAAGTTTCAAAGCAAAAGCTTTGAGCTTCAAGACATGTGTACAACTTGTGCTGAATGTCAGGCAATGTCTGAAGTTTTGTGCTGAATGTGATCTGAGATGTGTTGTCGTTAAGAGCTCAGTGCCAAATCCAAATGTTCCCATTTTTCTTGTATTCATTTAGCAAATATTTATTGGACACCTACTGGGTGCCAGACACATTTCTAGGCCTTTGGGATTGTATGAATTTGCCCAGGCTGCCATAATAAAGTACCACATTCTGGTTGCCTTAAACAACAGAAGTGTATTTTGTCACAGTTTGAAGGTTTAGAAGTACAAAATCAATGTCTTGGCAGGTTTGGTTGATCCTGAGATCTCTCTCCTTGGCTTCTTCCGAGTCTCCAGATAGTCTTCTGTGCTTCAATTTCCTCTTCTTGTAGGGATACCAGTCATATTGAGTTAGGGGCTTCTCTGAAGACTGTATTTTAACTAACTTGCCATTTCTAAAACCTTACAAAATATAGTTTCCTTCTGAGGTATTGAGAATTAGGTTTCAACTCATGGGCTCTGAGCGAACACAATTGGCTCACACCAAGGCTACAGCGGGGCCCCGGGAATGGAAGTCCTAAGCAGCGGCCTCCATGTGTACGAGCTATTTCCTCCAGTGCTCTCTTTGACTGCTTTCTGAGTCTCCTGTTAGCCACGTGACAACAGAAGGGCAGCAGGCATGACTTTCCAGCCATGAAGAAGCTCGCCTAGAAGGGGCTCTGGATTGCTCCTCTTCTTTGGAAGAGTTTCTGGTCCTTTACAAACACATAACTTCACTCACTGACAGTATTCCCTATTACTGTTTTTGCTGATTCTAAGCAAAGTGATAATTTTAGCCTAGCTTTTTCTGAGTTGTAGGTAACACACATTTAGAATTACAGAAGAAGAAATAACAAGCTGTCTGCAAAAATGTATTCAGTGGCAGGTGACTATGATCGGTGGAGATTATATTCAGCTAGAGCTAAATACATTATGACTTGCCTTCATTAAACATTAGTTCTATTACAGGATGTGTGCTAATGTGCTGTGTATATTACCTCACTGATCTGCAAAACAATACCTTGATTTCTTCTTTCCCATTTTTCAGATGAGTTTTGGTCCAAGTGGCATATGAGGAAAAGGACACATCAGTCATATCCAGGGAGGGATAGAATAGAAAGGGATTATTGCTGAAGCTTTGATGAGTTTTAAATTAAATAATTCTAGAGCTGGAGGAGACTGCTTACTCAAGGAGCTCACTCACAGACAAATCATAGATGAGCTAAAATTTAGAACTATAAATCTGGTGTTCTGATTCCAAATATGATATTATTTCTTCTATTCCCCCCAAAGGTCCCTTTACTTCTACAATCATCACACAGCAAAAGTATGACAACAAAATATATTGAATTATTTTTAGAGTGGTTTTTATATATCAAAATGTTTTTACCTACTTATATTTTGAAAAAGCCCAATACATTTTGATTGGCTAAGTAGGACATGTCCTGAGCTCCTCCAGGCAAAAAGGAATAATTGTGAGAAACAGGAAGCAACATAGAAGCTATGTTTTTCCATCAGTGTGAACTGTTTTCATCTTTGGCCTACTCATTAAGATTGACCAGATTCAGCAGACTGTGACAATTGGTCATCACCTGAGATGAAGGGCAAAGAGATGTCTGATAGGCTACGCCGGCATCACGTGACTGCTTTGACCTTCAGTGTGGTTAATGCAAATACCTATAGAAGTGGCTTCCCACAGCAGAGCCGACTGCCATGATGGGAAAGCAGACACCTGAATTCTTGCTCTTCCATTAAGAATTCAAAATAGATTCTCTAATATGTGAAACCCAGAATATAGGCATTTTATAGAAACAAATAAATGTGATCATGGGAGTTAGGGTGCATAGGCAGGATGAGGGAGGGACAAAAAGGGGCAGGAGAATGGATCATAATGTTGCCATAATATATATGTATGCAAATACTCAAGCTCATTGTACTCATTGTGTTTCACACACACACACACACACACACACACACACACACACACACACACATACACACATACACATGGGAAAAATGATCTCAGGAGCCCTTTGTAAGATTTAAAATTATGGAGGCTCACAAAGAGCTTTGTGCTATGTAAATGCCATATTAGAAATTTAAAATTGAGAATTTAAAACATTTATTTATTCATCTAAAAATGGCAATAAATTCATCATAAGCGTATATATATATATATATATATATATATATATATATATATATATAATAGAAAGAAAAGTAACATATTTTATAAAACCAAAAATACTGTTGTAAAAAGAGGTGTTGTTTTCTATTTTTTGCAAGTCTCTTCAGGTCAGGCTTAATGAAAAACAACCAAAGTTTCATATCTGCTTTGGAATTTACTTTCTTGTGGTATTTGATTTTGGTTAAAAGCTGCAGCTCCAGTGGTGAAATTAGCTAGTGTGTGGTACCCGTATGATTGTAGTTAAAGTAGGTGAAGAAAAGCTCACCTTGCACAGGTGTGTAATGAGAAATGAGAAGAGTGTGTTCAATCGAGCTCATCGAGAAGCTGAGGACACCCTTGTTGCTGTGTGATCTTGAGTACTCAGACTCTCTAGGCCTTACTTTCATCTTCTGTACTTAAGAACAATGGTTCTTACTTCGTAGAATTATTGAGAATTAAATGAAGTGACTCATCTAAGTGCTAGATAGAGGGCCTAACACAGAATAAATGTTAAAAATGCTGTCTGTAGGGGGCAAACAAGATGTCTCTGAAGTTCACACATGCTCAGATGAACAAAGAGTGTGCCTCAAGGAGTCTCTTCTAAGGCCGGACCTTACTTCGTTCATGAGGCACTGTCTTCGAGCTGGTGCTGAAAATGTTGAGATTTGGTAGACTTGTGTGTGTGTGAGAGAGAGATGAATGTCACCAGTGGGCAGAGGCTGGCAGAACACATCTCCAAGATGGTTAAGGCAAGATCTTCTATTGTGCATGCTCTTTCTACAATGTGAGAGTGCCATGTCTTTCATTGAAGAGTGAAGCCTGTGTTTCCTTTCTTCAAATGTAGGCAGAATTAAGAATGTAAAAATGACTAAAAGGTCAAGGTCATAAACTGCAGTGCAATTTCTACTAGGGTTTTTGGGCACCCTTCTAATGGAAGCCAGTTCTGTGCTGGGAGAAATCTATAATACTTAGCGGGACCATAGGTAAATGTCTTGAACATAGCCTCAGGCAAGGTATCAAATGATAGCACTGACCACCAGATGCTCAGGTAAGGAAGTCCTGAGAGGCCTTCAGTCCCAGTCTCTCTCTGATGGTAGATGTGAGAGTCCCCGAACAAGGGCCGTGCGTCTGAGCTCGTTTGTGCCTCACATCATGAAAGTTAGCAAGAAAGTGCTGTGGCTGTTGTAAGCTACACTGCTGAACTGCCTGTTGTCACAGTGACGGGTATCAGTGCTACATTTGAAGAGGAAAATCTCAAAACATGGTAAGAATGAGTGAGTTGCATTCTGACATGGGCTGCAATGTGGGTGATGAGAAGTGTAGACACGTGCACATGTGGTGAACACCCTAAAAAAAGGCCTGGGGAAGAGAGATTTTTAAGAGAATTACACATGTTGGCTATTTCTGTCTTGGAACCAAGTCATTCAGTGAGAAATACCTGGTCTCTGACCTCGATGACACTCTCGGGTGCTACTTCAGGCAGCTGGGAATGTTCTTACTTCCTTTTTCACTTCCACTTCTGTCCTTCTCCACTCATCCACTTCTCCTCGTGTTCATTCTTCTCCTCCTATAACAGCTGGATTAAGAGAGAGAGAGAGAGAGAGAGAGAGAGAGAGAGAGAGAGAGAGAGAGAAAGAGAGAGAGAGAGAGGAATTTTGAACCTGGACCTGGATTTGAACTCACTTGAGATAGAGAATATCTTTCCTCCTAGCCTTACATCCTCCACCTCTTAGTTGAAGCTAACATTGCACAGTATTAACAAGAAGGTTAGATGACATTATTTAAAGTCCACAGCACACAGGTAGGCACATAGTTCTTCCACAGCCTGCCATATGTGTTTCTTTGCTTCCTTTCCCTCTAAACACACCTGAAATCTTTGTCTTGCTTATAGCCAGCTCTTTGGCCTCTGTCCCTGTGTTATCCCATTTCACAGAGGCTGTTCATTTCCATTCTTGGTTAGGTCTGCCAACATACACAGCTACGTAGAAATTCCAGATGTTAAGAGAAAAACCCTTGATTCAGGCTGAACGAGGGGATAATGTTTGCTAAAATTCAGATGGCACATTAGGTACCTGCAGGAGGCTTGTGTATTGGATTGAAAACAGACAAAAGCAAAAATTTCTGGCAAAGCAGGCTTCTGATAGAGGGAGGGTAGGAAGGGAAAACAGCAAATAGAAGCTGACTGCCCTCCTGGATCTGGCCCATCGCTTGACATAAATGAAGTGGATGCCCATGGGACAGGGGGGTCTAGCCCTCCGGAAAGGTGAAGCAGCTGTGCTTCTTAGGGTAGAGGGCATGACTTATTCTTAGGTTCTGAAAGAAGAACCCTCAACTTGCTTCAAGGTACTCAGGGATGAAATACTGCCAGGAATCCTCTCACAGCTGAAAGAATATGGCTGGAATTCATAGAACATTTAATAATCCACCTTCACATTGGACAGTTGTGCTGGCCAAATGGGCCTGATTAGGCAGCGAGTGCGCAAATTCAATGGGAACTGGGAGGGCAGATCAAATGCACTTCTAGGAGAACTGTGAGTGTTTTAGCCATACTCAGGCAGCTGCTGAGCCCAGTGACGACAGGATGCCACACTTATGCAGACATGTGTAAAGAACAGAAGGGTCATGAGGGAAATTGTGCTAATTTAAGACTACTGTGATATACCCTTCCCCCAACTTCATATGGGGAGTAAAACTCTGATGTAGAAAGACAGGATTGTTTTAGTTCAAGGACACTAACTGAAGGTCCTAACAAAGGTACTTGCATTTCTGTGCACTCTTTCTCTTCTGGAACCTGGTTCCTATTTTAGCAGTCTGGCCCTCCTGTTCTTAAGGACTCACAGATTGTCAGTGCTAAAAAGAGCCTCAGAGATCATCTAGTTGGGCTTGTGATTTTTTGGCAAAGACAACTAAAGCCCAGACAAGTCTAACGAATTCTGCAAGATCACAGAGCTAATTAAAAGCGGGGCCAGGGTTAGAACCTTGGCCGGCTGACTCCTAGTCCACTGCTCTTGTCCAGTCCTTCCTTCCACAGAATCTTGATAATTATAGATTCTGTCTTTTATTTGGTCAACCACCACTTATGAAAACTAATTGTTAGATATTTCATTTTTTTCCCCTCAAAGTGATGTCAATTTCCCTTTCAGGGAGATCCCTAATGATTTGGAAAACAGGCAGATTCTAAAATCAAGGTCTAGTTCAGCATAATTGTTTATATGTCTATTTCATAGATATTTATCAAACATCTGCTATGTGCTAGATACTGTGTTAATCACTATGGTTTCAATAATGAGCAAAAACGATACAGGGAGTAGAGATGGCACACATACAGTGGAAAGAGACCTGACATTTGTGTAAGCTGTAAGTTTAATACTTTGTGGGAGAAAAAGAAATATGTTCTATGAGGGATGGGAAGTGGTTATTTTTGCTATGAATTAGTCAGATCTTAAAATGTTATATTTGGCTCACAAAAACTGCAGAAGAATCAGAAAAAAAGATTATTACAGGGAGTTTTTAAAATGACTGTCATATTCCTATAAGGACAAAAATAAAACACAATGAGGTTATTTAGACCCGAAATTGGAAACCTAACAGAAGATTTGGAACTGACTTAAATATGGGGCAAATGCCGTTCGTACCCTGTCTTTACAGAGGACTTGGGAAAAAAGATTAAGGTACAGTAAGAAAGATCACGGTTGGACCGAAAGAAGAAATCTTTCCTAGCACCCAGAGAGACCCATCAAGGTCTAGAAACGGAAGGAGTCTGTATTGTGGGTCAGCTTCTCCTTCCAAGTTCTTGTCAGAACTCTTAGAGTGACCTTTGCATACCTGATGTGTTAGGTAGGGCTCTTTAGAAAATGATTATGCAAGAGGATTTACTAGGCAGTGTTACAGGATCGGCGGTGGAAGAGTCCCCAGTGGCTTCCTGGGGGATCAGAGATGAGCAAGCCTACAATGCACTTTGTGCCGTGAAGGGTTGAAGGATCCAGGAGCTGCTCATCCTGAGAAGACAGAAGCACAAGAACAAGAGCAACCAAGGTTGTAGTAACAGTCCAAGGTCAAAGGCCTGGAAGCTCACCACAGAGACTGTGAGTCTACTACGAAGGCTGAAGCAACTGGAGACTAACATCTGAAGGGGAAGGCAAATCCAGGGTCTCATCCTGAAAAGGAACAGTTCCTTTTTCATTCCCTTTTTCCTTCTGTCCAGGCTACAAGCTGCTTGGTTGGTGATGCCGACATCTGGAGTGTGTCTTCTTCCCTTCGTTTGCTGGCACCCCGAACTGTGCTTTACTGGGCTGCTAGACTTTTCTTAATCTATTCAACTGGACAGATTTGTGATCCACAACCACGTTTGAGTTTTTACACAGGTTCTTGAAATCCTTGAGGACTTGCAACCCTGAATTTCTGCCCACCTCCTCTGGGCCTATTCCTTAGCACAAATGAGAAAAGCCAGCCTTCTGCTGCTTAGATTACGCGAGCCCCAACAATGGCCATTCATCACCGTGTTCTCCTACGATAGGTGTTCAGGATCCTGTGCTGGCTCGTGGGTCTGGGCCTTGGAGGATCAGAACCTCTCACTCCTACTGAAACAGTGGTTCCCATGCACATTAAAGTTTAAGAAAATCTGTTCTGGTACGCTGGCCACTAAGTCACACAGACCTGACATTAGAGCTTGCATTATCTAGTTTTGAAACTTAGGCTAAGTGATTCAACCCATCTGGAAGTCAGTTTCTTATCTGAAAAAGAGGGTCTTCCTGGCTTCCTTATTTCAAATGAATCCTTCCTATTTGATTTGCTTCAATCCTGTATTATATTTTCTCAGGGGCCAGGCAGCCAGCCCAACCTTTCTGTCTATAAAATTATTATCACTGTGGTGATTCTGTGGGAGATGTTGCCACCACTGGAGAATGTACCACATCACTCTTCTCCAGTGACATTGCGGGCACATACTACATGCATGTTACCCTGCTGGGAACCTCCCTCTCTCAGTTACATGCTTAGATAAAAGGGCCTGGAGACAACTTGGATCTTGAGGAAGTACAATATGTCAGTTCCACAAGCCCTAAAATATTCCCCTCAGCAAAATGCTGATTTACACCTGATCAGAAAGTATGGCATTCATTGAATCAGCAAAGTCCCGCAAATGTGCACTAAACAGAATTTTAAATGAGTTTCCATAATATATGTATCTATAATGTATGGCTTTTAATTTATTTGATAATGTAAAAGTACAGTCTTGAGATGAGGAATGAGGCAGAGAGAGTCCTTCAATACTACTGTAACAACTTTTCTTTATGAAAGACTGAAAATAAGGGCACCGCTCAGAATATAAAACAGGCAGGAGGATTCGAAGCTGAGAACCCGAGGCAAGCTTACTTGAGAATAACCTGCCTTGTGATGGTTCCAAGATCAGCAGAATTGAGTGATTACTGGCAGCAAAAGACAGGTGTTTGCAGGAACTCCAGACCTGCTGGGTGAGTGACGTCCTGACTGGCCTGTTTATCACCAAAGCCTTGAGCTCTTTAGCTGTTAAGTGGGGGAAATCACCTATCTGCTGCCTACTTCGCAGATGTAAAGAGAAAAACAGAACATCACTCTTGCGAAAAGACTTTCTTCAACATTATGGGGTAAACAAGAAAGGTGCTGGCTCATGAGAAAGAGGATCGGGCTGGAAGGTGAAAAGCTTTGTTCTGGACCCATATTTTCTCATGTACTAACTGCTGAACACGCAGTACTTCAGAGCTGGGCTCCCAGACCCAAGTGAGAAGTCCACACTGAACACTATCTGGCTATACAAACTTGGGTAGGCTCTTTAAACTCTGGGAGCCTCGGTTTTCTTGTCTATAAAATGGAATTGAATGAAATCCCAGAGGGTATTTATAATAACATACCTGTCAAACAACACTTTCTCAACAAATCTCTTAGACTCACCATTTTCTTCTGTCGATGGGGATAATAATGTTAAGAAAAATCCACAAAAGCCATGTCCTGATGATGCCAGGGAGCTCAAACGAGGGTTCGCGTTCTGCTGATATTGAAGAATGAGCATGGTGAACAAAGAGATAGTTTGGAAGCAGAAAGTAGCTTTAGTGGGAGAAATATAAAGGAAAAATAAACAGAACAGAGGGAAGTCCACTCGCAAGTGGAGGAGAGGCTAGAACGCCCATTAGTTAGCAGTTACAATCATCTTTTCTAGTTTTTAGCCTAAAAAATAGTCTATTGGCTTTAGATCAAATCCGAGGGCCTAAGATATGACTCAGAAACTGCAGCACCACTAAGCCTGACCGAGAGGTCTGTAACTGTAATCACATCTCCCACCCCAAACCTACCCATCATTTGTCCTACAATCCAAGGTGTCCTGTCTGTTTTGACTTTCGCTTTGTATTTCTGTCTTTTAGTTCTCATACCCCTACCTCAGGGAACATCTCAGGCCAAGCCCTGCTACCTACTCTGACTACCTACCAGAATCGATCTTACTGACACATAGTATCACTGTATTCAAGAGAAACAGGTACTACCCCTGCAAGATGCTTGACCTCCTTCCACCGGCCCCAAATTCCTGCAGTGTTTTCTTTTGGTTGCTGCAGGATGTTTTTGATCAGGAATGACTGGAAACTACTCCTCCCCAGGACATTCGCTCCTAACAATGGCAGGAACCCCGTCTCAGAAGCTTCTGCTTTAACTGTGAAATTTTGTAACTGGAAAAGCCTCCTAGAGAAAAAAGAGTAACAAGTAAGTGGGTGTAATATTTCAGAACATCTGGGCCCTAGGGCTGTACCTTCAGATCCTGTTGCTCTGGCATCACAGGCTCATTATAAAAGCTCACATAATCCAAGGCTATAAATACACATGGACTAAAAAAGCAAGTGTTAGCATAATATTTCTGCTCAATGCTGATGATTGTGTGGTTTCGGTAATGACCCCGGCTCTCCCACCATCTAGTATTTTATCCTGCACAATTCTCAGCTGTACTCATAAGTCTGTTTATGTGTTGACACACATCATACTGGCTGTAGAGTTTATGATTTCCCCTGCAGCCATGTATGTGGTTCCATAGCTACATGTAGTACCAGGTGCTATCCCACGGTGGCCAGCTACACAGACCCATGATCTAGACTGACCCAGTCACCACGGCTCTCCATTGGTCAGGAGGTGGCCTTGGGATTAACGGCAAACTATTTTGTTCTTTCCTGGATTTTCCCAACAGACTGGTAAACACAATAAAAATATGAAGCCGGAATTGTTTGTAGGCCATTTTCCCTGCTGGCACAGAACTATAGAGATGAGAGGCAGATGGATAGTGATGGTCATACAGACCCCTCTGCTGGTATGATGTGCTAGCCAGCCTATTTTTGCTCTCTGCAAGGTTTGGGTATGTGAACCAGTAAACTAACCCTCCCAGCTGTCGCTGGTGTGGAAAGCTTTGAGTTGCTTCTTGTCACTATGCACAAAAATCTTCATTACACCTAATACATGTATGTGTTAGGTCAGAAAGAAGTCCTTTCTCTTGGAGCTTTGGTGACAAAGGTAAGTTAACAGGAGTAACAGAATGAAATGCAGTGATAAAGCCAACTTTAGTGCGGCTAGGCATGGTGGTAGCAGCCTGTAATCCCAACACTCTGGAAGGCTGAGAAAGGAGGATCACAAGTTCAAGCTCAGGTTGGGTAATATAGTGACTAGTGAGACCCTCTCTGAGACCTAAAAATAAAAATTGGGCTTGGGATGTAGTTCACTGTAAAGGTGATTGGTCAAATCTCTAGTACCCCAAAGAGAAAGGAAAGAAATAAAGAAAGAAGAGGGAAAAAAGGAACTTGGTGGGTGGGAGAAGAAAGAGATTGGGAAATGGCTAGGTAATAGGCTAGAGGAAAGGATTGTTTTTTGGCTAGAGGAGAATCACGGCTGCCTGAGTTCCCTGTGTGTCCCTTAAGACAGAGAGGAAGAAACGAATGGAGCAGCATCCCAGGAGCAGCACAGCAGAGACCCCCAGGGGGCGGCCACTTTGATCAGCAGGAAGAGGGTTTCTCTGAGAGTTCAGGAGAAGGAGACAAGCTGCTGATAGAGAAAAATAGATGTGCAGAGAATTGGGGCAGTGCATGCTCGGGTGGCCACAGTGTCTCCTCTGCAGGCCAGTCAGGGAATTAATTGCCTTGTGACCGAGGGTGGGGTCCTTTAGCTACTGGCTCAGCTGCCGTCCTCTCTGGAACTACCCAGCTACCGTGGAAAGAAACAGCAGCAGCACCAGACTTGGGAACCGGACCCACAACTGCTTTGGGATGAATCTTTACATTGTAAGTGATAGTTTGGCATCGACTGGCATAGCTCCACCTCCCCCAGTTGGCAAGGACATCTGTTGAGGCTATATATGCGGCCCTAGAGAGAAGACAGGTTTTGCCAAGTCAGTGAACCAGGCAGAGAAAGGGGAATCAATGGGCTGTGTGCCCATGTAATCTTTCTTTCATTTCCTAGTTAACTGCTGTAACAACATTTCCCAAGAGGAATCTTTCTGATGTCCTGGTCCTACTGGGATTAGGGTAAGGGGCGGTCTTGCATTGTTGTGGCTCTTTATTATTCTTTGGTCCCACGAGAGCAGAATGATGTGTAGCTTTCAAAGAAGTAGCACAGCCTTAAGCAGCCCTCACCTGCCTTAAGAATACAGACGCTCCTCCAATTTCTGGTAGCTTTCCATCTGATAAACCCATCCTAAGTGAAAATACACTTTTGGGAGCTGTAGATCATAGCTGCTGCCCAACCTCACAATGAAAGATTGTACTGCATATTTCTTTCTTTCTTTTTTTTATTGAGACAGGGTCTCGCACTGTGGTCCAGGCTGGTCCTGAATTCACTTCAGAGCCCAGGCTGGCCTTGGAATCACGGCAATCCACCTGTCTCAGCCTCCCCAGTGCTGGGATTACAGGCGTGCACCACCACGCCCCGCTTATGTACTGCATATTTCTAATCCCAGAAAAGATCAAAATTCAAAGTATGGTTTCTATAGGATATGTGTCATTTTTGCACCATTATAAAGTTGAGAAATTATAAGTCCTAGTATCTTAAATCAGGGACTATCTGTATTCTAGGGCATGCCTATTATTCTCTAAATTATTATTCTTTGTTTTTACTTCAGGTCTCGTGTATCTAGTTGAGATCATCTAAAATGCAGAGATTAAGGGCTCTGTTTTGTCAAGTGAGGTGGACCTCACTCAAAACTTATTGCTATGTTTGATGACCTTCAGTGACCTTTAGGAAGTTATTTTGATTCTTCAACATTCCATTTTTCACTTGCAAAATGGAATGATAAAACCATCTAATCTGCTATACTACATAAAATGACACGTGATTTTCTTAGACCACAGTGTGCAACGTAGCAGACGCTCACACAGCTGAATACTAGTACACAGAAGAACTCAGGGCCCTTGTGCCTTGTTGCATGAGGAGGATCTTTATTTATCAATTTTATCACACAATTTGGGTGTTTTTCAGACATTTGTTTTGTAGTTAACCAAGAGATCGATTTAAAATTGGCCTTTCTGGCTTTCTTTTTAACTCAGTAGCATGCTGAATGGTAAGCCATTGAATCTCACTGATTAGTACATTTTATCACATATATCATATTTTAAAATCTAATCCATTAATAGTGACCACTTGAGGCAGAATAGTGAGAACTTTCTGGTTACATTAAAAGGAGGGTGCTGGTTGATTAGTAATGTCTGCCGTGGACAAGCTTAGGATAATAACTTCACTGTGTCTTATATGTGCTCACTCTGCAATGAACCCCAAGGTCAGGGGTCACAGGAACAAGTCCCAACCCAAAGAGTTGTACTTATTCCAGGATGTTCATGGAAAAGATACCTGCTAATTTGAAGAACTCAAGAAGTGACTGTCATTAAACTCAAGGTCACAGATTGCTATAAAGAGAAAGACACATTGTATTTTGTAGTCTTATACTTGGGAATGGCAGTTCATGTGCATGTGTAAATCTGGAGCTTCTTGGACTGACAGGTTTAAGACTGTGTCTGCACAATTTCTGGGAAACTGTTTGCAAAGTTTAAAAAAAAAGTGCCAATCAACCAGTTGCTGATGTCGACACTTACCTGATTTCCTGCTTCACCTCTGTTTCTCCCTACATCTGGATCTAGTTGAGTTCCACCTGCAAGTCAGCTGGTGCCGCCTCATACCCTAAGACTAATCCTTTCTGCTGTCAACAGGGATTTTAACAAGCTTATGGGGGCTTCTGGGAAGCCTGGAACCGCCTACCCCGGTGTCTAAGGCTGCCAGTGCTGCTCTAGATCCCACCTTGTTGCCTTGAGCTCTTGAATCTACCCTTAGGACCTACTTGACCAATGTTCCTGAGCAGCCTAGTTTGTTCAGATAGCTGAACTGATTTTTTTGACCGAGATCTACATACTCACCTGTCAGGATGTCCTGCTGTCTTAATTTCACACGTCAAAGCCTTTCTTAGACTATAGCCTGCATTTGTTAATTAGTTTTTTTTACTTTCACATGTTAGTATTAGCTGTGGAGACAATGTGGGCTTTGAGACTAGGAAACCTAAGTTATAATTTCATCTCTTCTTTCTTTTGACTATGTAATTGAACACACAGGCCTATTTTGTCCTGTGTAAAATAAAAATGTTGGTAATAACATGGCAGGTGTTCCTTTGTATCCTAGAGGATAAGAAGCACAAAGAGGAAACGACCTAACACATAGTAGCTGCTAATACGTGAGCAACAACAACCACACAACACTAACGACCATTATTTGATGAACACTTACAAAATACGTGGCATCAAGTCAAATGTTTTACTCATATTATCTTTTACTTCAAAATTACCTTTATGACCCTGGATTTACAGATGAAGAAACTGAAGCTTATAAGCTTAGTAACTTACCCAACATCTTAGAGCGTAAAGGGAGGATCCTGGATTTAAGCCAAGATGTGTTCATCCAACTCCAAAGCCTGGCCTCTTTTAGTCACATTGGACTGTCAGTTCAAACAGTTCCTAAATAATGGTACCACCCGACACATTTTATCATAAAGACACACCATCTAAACTCAACATTCAAATAGTGAATAATGAACGTTAACTCTCAAAACTGGTGTGAGAATTTCTCTTTGATTCAATACCTATTATATCAGATGCATAATTAGAATCTACCCAAAACTGATGTGAGTTTACAGCCAAAATCTGAAATTGAGAGATGCCGTCCAGTTATTTGCATACAAATAGACTACAATTATTATGAAGTATAGTCCATTATGGAATTCAGTTTAGCTTGCATTTTAGCTGAAACCATAAAAAGTCAGTTAGGACAAAGTTAGCCTTATCAATTACATTTTCAAGAACCAAGTTTTGTTTTTAAATGTTTCTAAATTGATGTGCTCAAGGGGAAAAACATTCTTTAAAACTGTACAATTCTCAGTATGGAACATTATATTGAAACTTGTTTAAGTTTGAGTCTCTTTTCCCAGGTTCCACAGTCATCCCTTTGATTTTGGTTCTTACCTCAGTCCTCCACCAGGGCTTGGTAGTCAGCCCTTGGATAGTAGAGTTTTCCAGGAGTACCAGAAGACCCCTGGGTTGCACATTCACAGCTCTGGCTTTTTATCCTTGCCTTTCTAGCCAATCACAGAGGCTATTCTGCTTGGGACCCATCAGGAGAAAAAAAAAGATGAATGGGTTTTACAATTAGGTAGACATGGATCTGAGAGCTATGTCACTACTTATGTATGGATTTGTGGACAATTTCTTCTCGCCCTCTCTGTTTAATGGCCTCCTCCTCTGAGCAAGGAGGATCGTAGTAGTATGTATCTTAGGTTTGGTGAGAAAATTAAATGAGTTAATAAATGTACAGTCCTTTTTTCAGAGTTCATGGTACACAATAAAATCACCAAGACTACAAATCATTATAATTGTTAAGATTAATTTTAATGTATATTGGCTTATGAATTCAGTGACTCACGTGGCCCATTTATAGAATGGTATGTCATAGACTTTGGAATGTCGTCTAATAGTTTTTAAGCCGTTCAAGGCAATAGAGAATTTCTATTTGCACTTCTTGGAGAACACCAAGACAATCCCATGACTAAGTCTCCTTGATGTTTCATACTATCGTTTTTCTTCTCTTTTCCCCCGTTCTCTGATTCCTTTGCAACTTACAGATGCCCCTGTGTCTCCTGCTTATGAACCTCAGCTCCAAAAATATTCTTTCTGAATAATCAAGCTACAAAGCTTTGCAGTGTTTCTTCCCCTTAACCCTCTTTGTATCACTTTGTTATGTAGGTCAACTTAACTTCTCTCTCAGCAAGCTAAAAATCCTTCCTTTCACAAGATTGAGAAGTATTTGGAATTGAGCAGTCTATGCAGGGTTATTTTTAATTGTCTGGGGGAGGTAGGGCTGGCTGAGAGTACCCATATAGACTTGAATTTCATCACATAAATAGAATTTCCAGATCAAGGAACATTCTGGCTTCTAAGCAGTTCATTTTATGTCCAAAGCCCTACTTTATTTACAAGGTATGTTGATACATTAAACTATGTGGAGAAGAAACCAAGAAATCATAAAAGATCATTTTATATGAAAAGCAATGGAAAGACTAGGAAAAAAAGAGAAAGGGATGAGATAACTGCCTTTGTTTACTATAAAATGAAAAAAAAATGGCAATCAGTAAAACTCCCAGAAGAGAATTCAGCTCAATGCAACAAGGATTGTTTCTATGATCAGAGCTTTTAGAAGACAGAATGGGCTTCCAACAGAGTCCATGTGTCTTCTTCGGAGGATGGATTTGAAAATAAGACTGATGACTTACTTCTAGGCGACTCATTTTGAATAGAAGAAAAGAGCCAAGGACAGATGCGGAATCATGGAGTTATCTCTCCATGCTGAGATTCTATACTTCTATGGATCAGAACACAGTCCAATACTTGCTTTCCTGTCAACAGCCCATTGCTCCTCGTATAAGGTTCCTTCCGTTCATAGCAATTGAGGTAATTTTTTGGTGTGTGGGTCTGTGCTCTTTCTCTTCCTTTGTCCTTTCTGTCATTGGTTTCAGTGGCATAGTTTACCTAATTTCTTTGGAAATTGGTGGGTGTTATTTCAAATTCTATTGCTTTCCTCTTGTCAGTCTAGATGGTCAGAAGACAGGTGGACTAGAGGAGTTATATTCTGGCCAAGTTTGTAGAAGAAGCTTTAGTGTAGACCTGAGAACTGGTTTGTTGCCTAGGCTCTGACACCAATTTTTAAAAACCTTATCACTTTCTTATATCTCTGTTCTTGGGATTTATGACTCTAAAAACCTAAATTCTCCTACAGAAGGAAATGAATTAAGTGGAGAAACTTGTTAATAAACTGAAACAAAACCACCACTTAAAATCTTCCCACTGCACTAGCCAACCAACACTCACTGTGCATCTCCTGTGGTCCAGGTGCAAAGTATGAGGGACGGCAGCTGACGGAGAAGATGGCAGGCCTGCTCCTGGGAGGGCGACTGGACCCACGGAAGGGCAAATACACAGGCAAGCTTATTTTGAAGAAGACAGTATAGTACTATGAGATACAACGTGGAAGTCAAGAAGAGCCTGTGAAGTCCACTTGGGTTTACTTTTGAACCTTGACCAAGGGCCAGCAATATGAAGATGAGACAGATGGAGAACACGAGCACAAGGTTTTGCCTTGTTCGAGAGGCAGAAGGAAGGCGGGAGCATCTAACGTGAAAGGACAAGAACAGTGCGAGATGCGGAGCAGCACGGCAGTGCCAGATCACCCAGGAACCTGGGAGGAGGCTAGAACTCATTGCGTGTTACATGAGTTGCTGTTGGGGAAATTTGGGCAAATAATACCAATGATTTTAATGGTGCAGAACATCAGCGACCAACATGTTCAGGACAGATACACAGAAAATGATTTCGGAAGGTGAACACAAGAGTTCGGTTGAAGGGCTACGACTGGCAAAATAGAGGCACGGGCTGAGGTGGAGCTGGGAAGGAGTGAAGACTCTTTTCAGAAGCACAGCACTGGAGCCAACTGGACTTAGGAGGGAGGGGGCATGGGACAGGAAGCATGGGGTAAATAGGTATCTGGCATTGTTCTTTGTCTTTTCTCTCCAAGCTCTGGAGAATGGATGTGTTGTGGGGGAGGACCCGGTGTGATTAGCAATAATAATGGCTCTTATTTATTGGGCATTTATTACTTAAGTGTTATGGGGGTACCTTTTTCTGCTTTATGTTCTTAATCAAAAAATTTTTTGAGACGGAGCCTTGCTTTGTAGCCCAGCTGGTCCTGAACTCACTATGGAGCTCAGGCTAGTTTTGCACTGGTGGCAATCCTCCTGGCAAGCCTCTTGTGTGCTGGGATTATAGGTGTGTGCTACCAGTCCAGCTTATGTGGTACTGGGGAATCGAACCCAGGGCTTTGTGCTTGCTAGACAAGGGCTTTAACTGCTCTGCCATTCCCCTAGCCCCTTTGCTCAATGTTGGAAGGCCATGGATACAGGCACCATTTTATCGTGGCTACATTATTTCATTTAAATCTTTCAAAATAATCCTAGGTCAGTTATATTTTATTGCAGTGACTCAGAGAGATTAGGTAATTTACCCAAAATGTCACAGGTCATAAGTTAAAAAACAAAGACTAAAACCCAGGTGAGTCTGACTTTATAATCTGGGTTCTTAATATCTAAAAATGTATTTCCTAGCAGACCAGATTCTAAGCAGTTCTAGATATCCTAAGAGGCCTAGTGGAAAGTACCATCAAAAATAATACTAACAGGAATGGTGTTATTTGTAAGAATTGGAAAAATCTGGAAATGAGTTTGAGAGTCGGGACCTCCACTAAACTGTTTCCATGCTGTGGCTCCTTTTTACCACAATTATAGCAAGACTTCAGTGTTTCCCGGTGCTGGTGTGGAGATTCCCAATGTCATAACCATGCAATGAAGCCAAAAAACATACGTAAAATACACAATTACAAATGTAGTTAATAGCTTTTGTAGCTAGAAGGATTTTTTTTTTCCTACAGAGAAAGGTAGCAAAAAGGATAGGTTCCACTGTCTAATGACATCAAGTGCAGATAAATGATTTTTTTGCTTGCGTGCATGTAATTACTAAGACCTATTCACAGTAGGAGATGTGTTGATTTTATATAATTATATAAATGATATAATACAATTTTATATACTTCTTATAGCAAGTCTCTCATCTTCAGAGAGAAAAAATAACCTTTAAATAGGAAACCTCCAGACTGAATCAAGAAAGAGGAATCAAGTTGAAGGAACATGCTCAGTATTTTAGCTCTTAATTCTAGGAAAGTGTTCTTTCTTTCTCTTTAAAATGTGAAGAATAACTACCAAAATTGATGAAGGAATAAGAATGAAGCCGGTTTCTGCAGAAATTTGCTAGACTCTTGCTAAGCACTCACTGCCCTGTCACCAATCACTGACTTCCTTAATTGAAGCTGAGGACCTGCATTACATCTTTGCCAACTCCTCTTCCTCCTCAATCTACTTTTATTCCTTGAACATTGTTCATTTATACTTGACTAATAAATTGTCGTGTCTTATAATTCTATGTTTGTCAACACCCGTGTATATGCTCTGGGGGTGCTGAAGAGACTTCGTTAATCTTCATATGCTCCATGAGTTAGAAGGTGTATGATTGCAGGTAAAAGAAAAAAACAAAGCTTAAGCTAATATAAATGGTAAGATGTACTGGATTATGCAATTTGAAGTGCTGAGCTAGAACTTTGTAAAGAGCTAACTTGGTGTGGTGGCACTGACTCTATTTCTCTACGTCTTTGGTATTTTCTTTTTTCTATTTTCAAGTGAGGGGTAAGATGTATGCGCTAATATTGGATTTACATATGTGCTGTGCGAACAACCACAGGAAAAAGGATGTGTTTTCCTGTGACAGATTTTTTTGAACCAAAGGGGACTTTCTCAGGAGCCCCAAGCCAAGTCTTCTCAACATCAAAGTCATTTAGAAATCAGTCACTGTTGAGTGAAGTGATCATTCCATTTCTCTAAACATATGATTTCTACCATGAAAGACTGTAGGGTAAAACAACCACAATGTTCTCTACATATGTTCAGAGCCCTTTACAGAAATACACACAAAGCATTCAAAATGTGTTTGTTGAATCAGTCAGTGAAATTACTATGATCCACTCTGGTATGTCTCTTCAAAACTACTGTATTTGTAATCAGCACTGTTTATTTGGTTCGGCACTTAATTATACACTTTCTATCATTTCTTGATAATATTTTGTGTTTTAATCTTATATTTGAACTACAAGACATTAATTACTTAAAGGTAGAAGAAATGCTAGTGGATTGAATGAATAATGTTTTCATGGTGGCCATTCAAGTGTGGAGAACAGGAATAGACACAGTAAGACACGGAGTATGTTATTTGTAAGCCTTACTTTCTAGTGAAAAACAAGGCGAATATTTCTTTGATAGAAAATCAATTTTAAAAAGGGAAAGAAAGACCTCTTGTATTTGATAAAGACTCTGAATTTCCATTAAAATAAGCTGGAGCCAACAAGAAATTAACGACTAGATAGGAAAGTCTTAGCACTTACTGTTAATAGAGTGACTCTCTCTGTGTTAGGCACAGCATGCCTGTATAATAGAAATAAAAGTTTTCTTCTTCTTCTGTTGGGGTGAATGGGACATGGCTATCAGGTGTATGGTACCTGGAAGATGAGTTGCATTGAGTCTTTTTTCAAGTTGACTGAAGTGTCTATATGGCCAAAGAATTGTCAGAAAAATGCCTCACATCTGGTAGCACCTATTTTCAATTCTATGTGGCCAAATATTGGTCTGTTTGTTGTACACATAAGCCATTTTATCCTGTCAACGATTTAAGAAGGCGTGTGCTATTATAAGAGCACCGTTTGTGTTATAAGTTGAGAAAATTAAGAGTTAGAGAATTAAAGTAGTTTTCCAAGGATCGTACTGTTGAAAATTGTGGTATCAGAATTCATATTCAAGAAGGCTGGCTTCAGAGCCTGCTCTTCCATTGATTATTCAAGTAAGTCCAAAGCTCAAGGCGAAATTCAAGAAATGGAGAGATTGTCTGCATAAAGGCAGACTAAAAGGATAAAAGATAAAGAATACAGCTTGTGAAGATATTAGTCAGATGAAGTGGAGCAAACAATCCAAGACTATGCCACGAATAATGTGAAAACTAGCTGTATATATTTTTTTCCTTAAAGGCAAGTTGTGTTTGAGAGCATCAGTTATAATGCTTAAAGCTTCTGTCTAGTGTCTGCCCTTGTACAACTTAGGCTTTAGCTGAAAAGAACGGAATTACACAGACATGAGTTTAGTAAACTGTAAAAGAAAGTAGATATTTGTATGAGAGCTCTCATTCCCTGTTTCATACAGATGGAGAAACTGAACTCTGCCTGTCCTAGAGCCAGAAGTTCTGAGTATCAGGAGCCATCTGTCCCTGTAGCCTATGGGATGGTATATTTATGAGCGGATTGTGAGAAGGCCGGGCAGACTGTCTCTGGATCTCCCTGCTGAGGGACCCTCCAGGGTTGTCAGAGCAGAGAGGCCTTCTCATTCTGTCCACACTGCTGCCTGGCCCTGATCTCTGGACGCCATTCCAGCGGTTGCCTTCTGTTAGGAGGCTTGTTTCCTTACTGTATTTGGCTAAGACAGTGGTCCTGTGGGTGGCTTCAGTATTAAGCTTGGAACAGAGAAAGTATTGCAACACATGCCAAGAATTGAATTTTATTTTTAAAAGCTGCTTTTTACAGAACTGAATATCTGCAGTCTGCCTAGTTATAGCCGACCCACACGTGGGGATTGGTGTAGGGTGAGGAAATTAAACAGCTCTTAGCGACAGGTGTATATTCTCTAAAGGACTATTCTCGGAGGTACAGCTTCCTTTTGGGAGCCTTTCACATTCTCTCAAATTTTTCCTTTTGGCACTTGCTCCGGCCTCTGTGTTTTAACATTGTGACATGCTTTGTGGCTGAGGTAGATTATCTTAAGAGAGTGATGCTATATTTTGTTGTTTCACACTCCAGAGTCCTATTCTTTTGTGTAAGAACAATGATTGAATAGTTGAAAAATCAATCTAGGAAGTGAGGTTGGTGCAGCGATCAGGACTGCCAAGGGCTTGCCCTCTGACTTTTAGAAAAGTATTCTCTTATCCTTTGCTTCAAGGGTGTCTCGGTAACCCACGGAGAGGACAACATCCTTCAAGATCTGGTAAGAAAAAGGGCTGGGGACGTCCGGAAGGAAGAAAGCCTAGAACCTCCAGCGGACCATTGCCTTTCATTCTCATCAATCCACAGTCTTTAATTGGTTTGTGGCAACAAGGCCTTGATTTGGAGAGGATGAGCGAATTCTCTGGGCTGAGAATTCTAGATCTCAAGAACTTGAAAGTAAAGCTATGAGTAGAAAACAGGTATGGGTACCTGTTTCCTCCGCTGTAGCAGGGGATCCTAGTCTAGCTCTGGGAAGGTTGTAAGTCAGATCCATGGGCTAGTGTTGTGAGGCATGAGAGAAGTGGGATCAAGTGCCATTTTTTTGCGGGTGGTCTACTTTTCCCACCCTCAGCCCTAGCTCCACGGTTCTGGAGGTAACTCTCTACATCAAGACTGTGAACTTTCAGGCTGTCTGCTTAGATGGTCTTTGCAAGCGTGACAGAGCAGCTTTTCCATAAGATACCTGCGGGGCAAGCTTTGCTGAGGATTGCTATCCAGCTACCTGTGCCTCCCTTTGAAGTGCGCTTTTAGTTAAGTGATTGATGTATTTGATTTTGACTTTGCTTAACATTAGGTATTAACTCGTGCTCAGTCTTGTGAGCTGTCAGCTGATGCTCTCGAGACAGGAGACTGAAACTACTTTAGAGGGAGGTCTTCCCTGTACAAACTGCATCTCAGTGTCTTAGATGTCTATTCTTACTCAACTGATTGAATGGGAAAGAGTGCCAGGTGTATGTAGAGGCCTCTCTGCCTCTTCTTTTCAAGGCTCAAGTCTTTTAAAAATTTCAGACGATACCAAGAATATTTTAGGTTGATTTTAAAAATATCACAAAAAATAGAGCTCACGAGATCAATGCATCCTGGGTCTAAAAATTATATTTATCAGTGGAAGGCAAAGAGATGTATGGAGTTTAGATAATGTTTGCATATATGCATGCACATATTGATTGATCGATATCTACTTCCAGAAAGAAAATAAAACAAAACAGTATGAAAACAAAGGAGTAGGAAGCAGGGCAGAGTATGAAGATTCAGGAAAGACTGGAGCAAAGCATCAACGTCAAGACAGATGAGACTGAAGATATGGCAGAAAAACAAGAAACAGAAGAGCAGAAGGTCCACAGGTCAGGCTAAAGTAGCAGGTCTATGAACAAACAAGTCGTCGGTCTCCACGGCTTTGGAGCTATTCTGCTGTCTGAGGGAGAGCTCTTTACTCCCAGTTCCAAATTTTACCTCCAAAGGTAATTGCTGATAAGGGAGTAGAGCCAAGGCTACTTCCTATGTCAGAGCAACAGAGGTTTGAACGTCTTTGCTGAGAAGAGAGGATAAGCCCCTGGTTCTACCTGACAGAGGTTTTTCTTGAGTCTTCTAGCAACTCTTGAGATGTTCTTTGCTTCTTCCTACAGCAGGTGCTGCAAAAGGAGCCATCCTGATAGTCACTCTTCTCTAAGGACACCCTGAAGTTGGTCCCTAGCCTAGCTGAATAGGAAATGCTGTCTTTCCAGCTTGCTTGGCTTTGGTGTAACTTTTCATGAACTTGCCTTACCTCATCATGGCTGGTGATCCCAGAGGTAGAAGAGAAGCCTGGTTAGGTCCGCATTTCGCCTGGACAGAGCCCTTCATATCCTCCAGTTTTGCTCATTGGAGACTGGAAAGGGAGACTGATGTGGGACCTAAATCCTCATGCAATACATCACTGTGCTGTATGATTCTTCTCGTATATGTGTACCTCTTCTTGGGTTTCTTGAGAATAGAGTTTGTAGGAGTATAGAATTCAAAAATGTAGAGTTCTGTATCTCAGAACCATATAATTTCTCAATGCCATCTTGTCATAGTAATACTTATGGCCTACAGAGGCTGAAGAGGTACAACAAGGAGTCTGGACCCAAAGCTGAAGGCTAGCAAACGACGAGAACCATAGAAATTAAGAAAATTGTGCATTTGTTCTTAGTCTCCCGAACATTGTAATCAGTCCTGCATAAAACGGAATTGTAAATGTTCCCTCAACAAGATCTTGGTGCAAAGCTTTCAATACTTAAGAGAGCAAAAACACATAAGAAATGAATGATTGTTATTGGAAGGAGGGCTGTGTGGAAGATTAGCAGCAGGTTGCAGCCACTCAGAAGGAGCATGATCTTTGCCCCTCATGAAATCCATTCATATTCTCCTTCCCCCCTCTTTTTCCTTCTTTTGTCCTTTTGCAATTATTATTATTGTTATTGACATTTTAAAAACATGGCTTTCAGCCAAGATGGTGGCCAAGTGATAAAGTTGTGCCATCTCTCCTCAGGGACCAACGTAGAAAGCTGAGAATACAGTAAAAAACCACCCGTTCAGTGTAGCTAGGACAGGGAGGAGAACCCCAACAACTGCAAGTAAATCACAGGAAGATCAGAAACCCTGAAAACACATTAGAAGTGGAGATAAACAACAGCCCAGAATGCTGCAAATGTCCAGAAGCTGCAGGCACCGCAGACAGAGAAAGGCCCACCCAGAACCCAGAGTCTCTGACTGAGCTAGGAGAGGAAGGAGCCCCCCAACAACTGAAAGAAGGTCCCTGGAAGGTCAGAAATTCTGAAGACAAATCAGAAGTTGAGAAAAACATCAGCCCCTGAAGCAGCCCCAGGCTGACCATGAATGGCTGTGAACCACCAGCATCCACAGATGGAGGCAAGCCTGCCTGAAACCTCAAACCAATGTAAAGGCAGATCCAGGAGAAGTGGGAATTGTGACAGCAGCTGTAGCCTCAGTCTCCAAAAAATTAACCTGCGGGTCATGCATACTACAAACGCAATGCAAGCTCCCCCTAGACAAGGCCTCCTGGTTCCTAAATCAGAAGCAGCACTGACAGCCATGAGAGGCAGTGACGTAAGCAGGAGCCAATTTAAAGCAAGAGCCCAAGACTAAACTATTCAGAGTTAAAAAAAAAAAAAAAACAACTCAGATGAGCACATCCGGGGTTTTTGGGGTCACTCTTGAACAGTGCCTAGGAAGAAATTGACACATGAGACTGCTGTGAAGAGGAGAGAAGCCACCAGCTTAGGTGTAGTGGGAGCACCTCCAAGGGTGGAGAGCCCCACTCAGCCTTTCTGGTAGGGGAGCCAGGACAGGCAGGAGAGCTTTGCTGAGGGTGCTGGAGATGAACAAGACACCTCAGAGGCCATCACACTCTAAGGTCTTCCCTCACTGCCTACTCCCAGCACAGAACTCAGAGAAATTTTGGCTCCTCCCACTCACTTTCATACTCCTTAAAAGTAACCTCTCAGCGAGGTCTTTAACCTGAAGTCCCTCAACAACAGAAACATGGAAAGAAGATAAGGCAACAGGACACACACAGAAATGCCTGAGACCCTAGAAATTAATGCTATGGGCCTTGAAATAGTGAAACTCATAGAGAAGGAAGTAAAAAGAGCAAATAAGTGAGTCAAACAGCCAGTTCACACAAGATATCCTCAAAGAAATACAAGCAATGATCAGTGGGCTTAAAAAGGAACATGCCAAACAAAGAGTGGTCCTCACGGATACAAATCTTACTGAGCATATAGAAGTCACAAATAAAAGGTTGGCTGAGATAAATAAGGAAATGCAAGATATGAAGGAATATTTGAGGGAGAAGTGGAAATTCCGAAAAGAAATCTAGCTGAAATTCAGGACATGAAAAATGAATTTGAAATCAGAGAAGTTGACTCAAACATTGTGAGGACAGAATTTCAGACATTGAAGACAAGACTGAGGAAGCAAATACTATAATTATGCATGACTCCAAAATTAGAAGTGAGCAAAGTATCTGGATGCAACAGATGATAGATGATTCAAAGAGAATCAATTTCAGAATTATGGTTGTGGGAGAAAGAGAAGAAGACAGCACTGAAGGTATAAAGAACTTATTCACTGAAATCATGCAGGAAAATTTTCCAAATCTAGGAAAAGAAATCAATTTTCACATACAGGAAGCTTATAGAACACCTAATAACCTCAACCAGCAATAAGACTTGCCATGACATATCATAATCAAAACCTCAGAAATACAACATGAAGAGAAAATATTAAAAGCAGCAAGAAAGAAACAGACATTGTTCTCCCTAAGCAAACCCAAACAAATTGCCACAGATTTCTCAATGCAAACTTTAAAGGCCTGGAGACCCTGGAACAAAACCTTTCAAACTTTAAAAGACAGTGTCAACTCAGATTGTTATATTTAGCAAAATTATCCCTGAAAATTGAGGGAGAAGTAAAAATTTTTATGACTAAGAATCCCTAAAGAAATTTGCAACCTCTAGCTCAACATTGCAGAAAATCCTTGAAGAAATCTTTGAGAGGGACAGAGAGACAAGCAGCACCAAAAGCATGGAGGAAAGGAAACATCTAACGAGAATATATAACAACCAAAAAAAACCCCATATTGGTATTTGAATCATGTGATTGGTATACTACTAAACCAGTATCAGCTTTCTCATAAAATGCATGAAATGTCCCCACATAATTACTATTCTTAACAATATATTAGATCACATAACATAATAATATTCAACATGGGGAACTGGTATAACATCTCTAAAAATTTGTGTGTATGAATTTATGGATGATAGGTAGATAAAATGACAAACCAAATCTGGAAAAATGTTAGTAATTAGTGAAATGTGAGTAAATGACTTATGAAAGTTAAAAATTTTCTGAAATAACTAAGTATGATGCTATATGTATTGCTTTACGTGTAATATAGTCTTGCAATACAGGTATAAGTTCATTTAATGTAGCAGTTTACTTATTCTGTCTATGATGTAAGTTTATGCTAAGAACACTGATTGATGTAATTAATGATAACCTGAATGTCTTTTGAATATGCGAAGTACTTTTCAGTACTCAGCTAAGGAATTTGAGATGTAACTTCTCTGTTTTACTTTCTCATATTTTTTTGACTTCTGAATATCATTGTTGTAGTTCTTTTGTTATGGGGAATGGTGTTTGAGGCCATGTTAAAAATCTTAACAAGGATATAGTAAGATACAAAAACCAAGAAGAACTTTTGGCAAATCATCCAATAAAGGGCTTCACTGGACCCAGAGAAGGGGCGTCAAGATATGACCACTGAAGCCCATTCAAAGTGTGGGAAGTGAGTCAGATGCAGAAGATTAAATATGTTAAATATCACATGGTTTCTCTGACTTGGGAAACCCAGAATACAAGCATTTGATAAAACCGAGCAGGTGTGATAGTGGGTGTTAGGGGGCATGTGGGGAGTGTGGGAGAGCCAAAAATGGGACAGGATTGTAATGTTATGTAATATATACGTGCACAAAATACTCAAGTTTATTGTAGGCATTATGTGTTACATATATTTATTAGTTAAAAATGGAAAAAAAATGACACAGTCTGGTAGACGTGATGATTCTGCTTTCTAAAGCCCTCATGTCCTGGGAAGCCCTTATGAAGAGGTAGACCAGTAGCAGCATTCCCATGTAGGGCTCTTCTGCTGTTCTTCTCTTCTTGGATTTCTTTTGTTTCCTTCAGAGCACACAGCCCAGGGTGTGTAGGTGTGAGTCAGAGGGAGAAGAGAAACGAAGATGTGACAGGTTGTGCTGGCTTCACAAGGCCAGGTGCCGTGGGAAGTCCTGGCTGTGGGATTTACTCTAGGTCAGCGAGAGCCAGTACTGGCATCTAAGACATAGCCCTCAACCGGTAACAACACTTCCTTTTTCTGGCTGTCCCTGTTTGCATACCTCCCAAAAGAACATCAAAGAGCACAACTGGGACAGGCCAGACAAGAGTGAGTGATCCCTATTGGTTGGTGATACAAGCTCTCTGATGGAGCTGAGGTGATTGGCCAGTGTCTGGAGGTGCACTCAGCCTAAGAATCCCTGTAATGTTAGAAGGTTAAAGAGATTGAGTTCTGTTTCTCTCTCTCTCTCTCTCTCTCTCTCTCTCTCTCTCTCTCTCTCTCTCTCTCTTTCTCTCTCTCATTTTGTCTGAGAGAGAGAGAGAGAGAGAGAGAGAGAGAGAGAGAGAGAGAGAAGCTAGAGAATGTGGTAAGATCTCTGTTTGTAAAGACATGCAAGTCTGGTGCAGACACAGTATATCCTGGGAGGAAGCCGACATTACTAGTAGAGACCTGATTAGGATTCTAACTATACTACTGGAACATTGGCTGGAAAATCTTGGGTGAATGATTTAACTTCTCTAAATCTTGTTTTTCTCTTCTGTTATAGAAAATATTTCTTTACTCACAAAATCATTATATAAACAAATGATATTACATTAACACACACACACACACACACACACACACACACACACACACACACGTGTATGTGCCCTTGGCAAGGTAGAAAGAGCTGTCACTTTGATGAATAAATGATGTTTTTGTTATTACTATTAGGGGATAAAGAATATCAGGATATGAGCCAGCCTTCTCCAACTTTAAGTACAGTTCAAAGGAAGGCTCTCTTTGTCTGCATGTGTGTGTGTGCATATGTGTGTATTTGGTATGGGGAATTAAACTCAGGGCCTTTGGGCCGAGCTATACTCCCAACTTCATTTATTTAATTATTTTATATTATGGTAGGGTATTCGTTAGTTGCTAAGTTGCCCAGACCTGGCTTAAAGTTGTGATCCTCCTGCCTCAGCCTCCCAGAGTGCTGGGATTACAGGCTACGCTTTCTTTTGATGGTTCATAAAGATAGATACTAAACTAGCAGAGCTGGTTCTCATGGCAGCGGTGCTTGATGCTAAGCTTTGTACTACTATTTTTGAGTATTTAAATCTACAAAACAAACTATGCAAGATGATGACTTAAGATAACAACATTTACGCATTTACAACTTGGGCGGGATTCAGCAAGGGCCGCTCGTTTCTGATTTATGCAGCACTGGTTAGTGCGGCTCATGGGGGGCGGGGTGTTCAAAGGCTACACCATCTTCTTCCAACTGGGCTGGCTCAGCCATGACAGCTGGCCCGTTGGCTTTGGCAGTGGTGGAGAGCTCAGCTGGAGCCCTGGGTGAAGGCTTTAATTCTCTTCTATTTGGTTAATTTGGGCTTCTCACGTATGGTGTCTGGATGTCAAGAGGATGTACCCACAAAGCAAGCACTCCAGGAAGCTCAGACGTTCTTTATGTCATATTTGATAGTATCTTGTAGGTCAAAGTCAATCACCTGGCACACCCAGTCAGTAAAGGGGAGTGAGTAGGGAATAGCACAAGTCATAAAAAATAATGCTGGCTTGCGTGGTTTCCTAATGGCTAGCAAAGTGCAGTGTCTCACAATCAGAATTCTGTAGCCCTAGAACAAGTTCTCAAGCCACCAGCTTATAGTCTTCACTGTAACAGATACTTATGAATTATTCTTCAAATCAATGCTCACACAATCTTTAAATAGCCCCGGATGGTGCCGAGCAGGCTTTGCTAATGTGCCATTTTCTTCACCCTCTACTTTCAAAATATAAACATTTTAGATTAATGTGCAACGAGTCCAGGCCTGGGTAGATCAATGATTTATATCTAATATATATATTTTTTTCTTGAGCTCAACTATCTAAAATGTGTTTAGATCTGCTCAACTCCTTTTGCTTCCTCTAGATGGAATTTTTTTCATAAACAAAAGTATTGACAGAAATGAATTTTCTGAAACCAGCAATAGAACCATTGTATTCCACTGATAAGGACCCATTACCTGAGCAAACCAATAATAAAAGTCCTCTATTTGTGAAAGAAGAAAAAAATCATTAGGAGATTGAAATAACTTGCTCTTTTATAGCGTGTAATTTTAATTCCCCCCTCCTCCTTTCCCTCAGAAAGTATACTTTAATTGTTGTCTTTTCCATACCCTCTGTTTTAGTGTCTAAATTGATACCAGCCCTGCTAGTAAGATCTTAAAAATAGGCTTGTATTACATTTAAAACAGCTTTTAATTAATTATAAATTATATCACTTCAGAGTGCGGAAACCTACTGTGAATCCTGAACCTTATACTTTCCTTCTCTAATTGCATGAAGGGGAGTGCAGAAAGAAATTTGGTTGAATATGTAATTGGCACGCTTGTACTGAGGTTACTGTTTTAGCCTATTAGGCTTCCCAGGGAACATACTGCAGTCTCTCCCTCCACTGAAAGTTTTCAAAGTCTTTGACATCAAGAGAATTGGAAGTGGAAATTCAGGGCCAACGAGTAGGGCACCAAGGGAGGACTGAAGGACAGGGAGAAGGAAGAAGCTCTTCTTCGGGGTCCTCTCTGGATATGTTGGTGTCAATCAAGCTGTGCTTGTAAAGGTTCCATGTTGTTGATTTCTTCCATCTAGAAACAGAAGCATGAACAAAAACGGCAACAATGTCACATTAGCAAAATTTCTTTGTTTTCTTTTTTCATCCTTCTTCCTCCAGCTGTACCTAATCTGAACCAGTCTTTCTCCGAGGCCTGCTTCAATACGTATTTCTGCATAGAATGGAATTAATGATTGAGCCCTTGACTGTGAGCCTGGCTGGGCAATGCAATTGACATGCACAGGCTCTCTAAGGCACAGATATCATTACTCTTCTTTTACAAGTGAGGAAATCAAGGTGTAAAACGATTAAGTGCTTTGTCTAAAGTCAGGTAGTTCAGTTCTGGGCTTAATTCTAAGGTCTTAATTTTGTTAGCCATTATTTTATTGCTTTTCATGGAAATAAGGGGAAAGTTCCCAGGACTGGTGAAGCTTATTTCCCCGGTAGAGGTAATTTCTTTAAGGAAAGATGTGTTTTGAACCAATGTAGCAGATCTTGAAAAGATGGTTTTGAAGGCCGCGGATGCTAGCTCTGCCTTTGGCTGTCTGTGTGACCTTAGGTAATTTATTTCATTTTGCTGAACCTTGCTTTTCCCCAGTACAAAGTGATAATAATAATAATACCAGCCACAGAGCACAGCACAGTGTAGTCATTAAGATTGTGACCTATTTGGTAATAAAAAAGAAATGAAGTGCTATATATGCTCTAACATGAGTGAAACTTGAAAACATTATGCTAAGTGAAAGAAACCATCACAAAAGATCACATATTCTATAACCTTGTTTCTATAAAATGTCCACAAAAGGCAAATCTGTAGAGACAGAAAATAGATTAGTGGTTACCTAGGCATGGGAGTGGAGAGAGGTGTGGGAGTGGCTGTTAACGTGTACAGGCATTTGTTTTATGTAGGGTGACAAAAAATGTTCTAACATTGATTTGATGATGGTTGTATGCCTTGTGAATGCGATAAGAATCATTGAATTGTACACTTCAAAAGGGTGAATTTTATGATGTATCAATTGCATCTCAATAAAACGGCTATTTAAGAAACAAATAAAAGCAGGGATTAGGAGTCAGCACTCTTGCCAGAGCTGAGTAGGAACTGCTCCACCAGCCCTTGTGTAATAGTGACACAATAAGTTAGCTTGTGACTCACCAGGGAAATTGAAACCATAGTCCTACTCTTTGGACAGCTGAGAGGACTGAAGTCATTACGATATGTAAGGAGCATAGGGTACTGCCTGGCACCTGCAACCCTTAATAATTGTCATTATTTCTCTTATTGTGTTCTTCTGAGGGTTAGATGAGGAAAGCTTAATAATGCAGCTACTCATGATGACAACTCGGGGTGATCTGAATTTTAGCAATTCCAGGATGCAATCATGTCTATTTTAAATAAATTAATTGATCAATTACATTTGCAATAATGAACCTAAGACCTTTTTACTAAGCTACATCCTCAGCTCTTTTTTATTTTTTATGTTGAGACGGGGGTCTCAGAAAGTCACTAAGTTGTCCTGGTTGGGGCCAAACTTGCCATCCTCATGACTCAGTCTCCCAGAGGACATGGATTAAAAGTGTTGGACACCAACCCCAGCTGGAATTACTTTTAACAAAGTCAGACACAACGAATTTAAAGAGTACCCTGTTCATCACCCCAGGGAGACTGATTTGGGGTTCAAAATCTTTTCTCTTGACTCTGTTGCCTGGATCATGTTGATTAGACCAAAAGTTCAGGGGTATTTTGAACCTCTGAGCAGGTAGGGTGGGGCTGCCCATTCTCTGTCAGGATAAGTGGGGACTCCCACTGCCCATGGAGCTTTCTCAGGAGAGCACCCAACCCTGCCTCGCTGCTGATCGGCACTCCAATTTTTCAGCATGGACTTGTCTACACTTGCTATCTGCTCTGTGTTCCAGTGAGGCTTTGGGAAAACTCAGAGCCCATAATTTTCCAATGAAGAGTGGTTCAGGACTCACTCTTCTGTTTCTTTCAAATATACTGTGTTCCCTTTTATTTTTAAACAGCCAGCATTTTTTTTTTTAAATTAAGAGTGTACTGTGACAGAAACTTTAACCAAATGAAACCAAAAACAAACTTGGAATTCACAACTCATCAGTACCTGGAAATCAAAATGGTGTAAGCAGACCTAGATTTTAAATTGCAAAATTGAAGCTAGTCCCAGTAGTACAGGCCTATAATCCCAGTCTGTGAAAAGTCACAAGTTGAAGCCCAACGTGGACTATTTAGCAACTTAATAAAAACCTGTCTTAAAACAACCGAACCAAACCAACCAACCAAACAAAAAAGGCTGGGGATTCAGCTTTGTGCAAAAGGTATGCATTCAATCCCCAGAACCACAATAAATAAATAAATAAATAAATAAATAAATAGTTATTCACAATCTGCATTCAAAACCAAAGAAAGATGAAAATTTAAGGAAGGGCTGAGTAAAAAGGTACGTAGATTTACAAGTCCACATTCTTACTGAGTTTATGACACTTGGAAGACTTGAACATCTGAGCCAAGAGATGTACATCAAGCCCCTTAAGAGGAACATGGAGGACCACTGAGAGGCTATGCCTTTGGCAACACTGATCAGTTATCTCATGATATGCCAGGGAAAGAAGTTGAATGCTGCATGCATGATTGACAGAGGTAGGACTTTTTCTGGCTGCATTTTTTTTCATGTGACCATCTTCATTCTTCATGTGGCTGCTGTGAATCATCACAGGAGCTGGGTCCATTGTGGAATGCCAAGAGCCTGATACACACTGATATGTTGTCTTGGCCAAGAAATCTGGGAAAGCAGCATTGTGGCAATGTTACTTTTTTAAAAAAATTAGAAACTTCTGTTGCTCACAGGAAAATGCCAGAGGCTGTTTTTCTGTGCAAAAGATGCTTGATTTTTAAGCAGCCTATTTTTATCATCTTTTCCCACAATTACCAAGAGTTCATATTGTTGCTTTGAGCACATTGGAGAAATGTTTCAGGAACTTGAACATTAGTAGTGTGGCTAAAAGGATGGATTTTGTGGTTTGCTTGGCTTCGACTCTATTAGGAAACTGGTGAGAAAAGAGTCACTTTTGTAGTAAAAATTAAAATAGCTGAATACAGAACAGCTGCCGGAAGCAGATTTTCCACTGCTTTGCACCTGCTTTGAAGGCACATATTGAAGACCTATGAAGGGCTAGGTGCTCAGCTAAAGGTTTAGTAAACTAAAAACAATAAGACTTTGTGTCTAAGCCCCAATGAAGGACTAATAGAGAAGTGACAAATAAGACAGTTATATAATCAATTATGGAAATCAAACTATATGATCACTATCAGATTCAAAAACAAAAGGGTGGCCATTTCTTCTTATGGCTTGTCAGAGGTGTCTTCCTACTGAGAGCAGCACTTCCGGGCTTTAGACGACTCGTGTTCACTCTGTGGTCAGGTGTGGTGGCCCTGCCAGGATGAAGTAGAAACTTGAGACTTGTTTTCTTCTCATAACTCATCCCAGTGTATAACATTAGTAAGAATTACCACTAGGAATCTGTTTTTATGTATTCATTGCTGGGACAGAATACTTGGCATCCACAATGTAAGGGAGCAAAGATTTATTTTAGCTCACAGTTTCAGAAGGTCTCACAGTGTATTTATAAGTGGCTGGCAATGGTGAAAGCGCGTGACAGAGGTCTAGTCAGAGATAAAGCTCATCGTGGCATGGTAAACAGAAAGTTAAGTGAAGGAGGAAGGACAGAGCTTGTGTGTGCCCCCTCAGGTCTGCTCCAGGGTTCCCCCTCTTTCATGCAGGCCCCACCTCTCAACAGCACATAGTTCTATAGACTTCCCTCTACATCCAAACACCTTAGGCTCCTGGTGGACACTCCAGATCCCAACCACATTAGATTCTACCAGTAAAAACAATCAAGGATAGTGTTTATATCCCCAAAATGTCTCTAGATGGAAATCAAAAATAAACATGACAACATGACAGTATCAAGGATATTACTGTAATATTTCGGAGTAGGTAATTCTCTGTTGTGAGGAGTTCTTGTGGATACTTATCATCCTTTTCCACTGTTATCATAATTTCATATTGTTGTTTTGAAAAAATTGAAAGAATGCCTTACAAACTTAAACATCAGTAGTGTGGACAGAGTAAAAGGCAGTGTAGTTTGCTTGGTTTCTATTTTATTTGGAAACTGGAGAGGAAAGATTACCAGTAAAAAATTAGAGCAGCTGATATTTAGCAACAGCTGTCTTCTGTCCAACAGACTCCAGTAGCGCCTTTCTCTTTGCCTTCACCAGAATGCCTTCAGATATTGCCAGTGGCCTGGGACAGACAAAAGTGCCACCACTTGGGAAACACTGGGCTAGAAAGATAGACAGCACCATTTTGGGACTAACAGTAACAATATTTAGCAGAACTTTTCAAATATTAGACACTTGCGAACTTGCATGAAGATGCTTCATCGCCTGAGGCATTGTTTACCAATGTTACCTATGTAACTCCCTCAAGCCATTCATCTGGAGACATGTTACTCTCCGAAACATCAACATAGAGGGGTTCATGTGGGAATCAGCTTGATGATCCATCAACACATGGGTTCAGAGCCTGTTTCCAAGTGACATTCCATTTGAAACACATAATTGAAAAGAAAAACTGTTGTTTCACTCAACTCGTGGAGATTTAATTCATGGAGAACGTCTCTCTCAATTGGCAGTCAAGTTTTTCATTGAATTTCCATATCAGCTTCTCTACAAGATGCCAGCTTTTTTTTTTTTTTTTTTTTTTTTGGTAAGGTGGCCTCAGAGTCTCACCAAATGAATGGTACTTTCTTGTGTTTTATGGTACTGGGGAATGAACTCATAGTCTTCTCACTGAATCACATTCCCAGATGTTATTTAGTTGTTTGTTTGCTAATTAATTAATTAATAATTAGTTTCTCAAACAGGGTCTTGTGCTGTAGTTCAGGCTCGTCCAGAACTCACTATGTAGCCCATGCTAGTCTAGAGCTCAATGCAATAGTCATGCCTCAGATTCGTAAGTGTGGAGATTATATCTGTTTGCCACCACACCCAGCAAGTATATGAAGTACATGGTTTTGGTGGATTGAACCAGGGACCTTGTGCTTCTAGGCAACTGCTCTAATCACTGAGCTATGGTCCCCAAACCCCTGGCCTTTTTAAAAAGGCAGATTCTTATTAAATTACTGAGTTGCCTAGGCTAGACTCAAAATTGTGATTCTTTTACTTCAGCCTCCCAGAGTGTTGAGATTACAAGCATACTCTATCTGAGCATAAATTTGATTTTTAAGTCAGACCATCACAAACATACTCATCAAATATGTGTAGAAATACATATGGCCATGTCTGCATGTTTTTCAAAGAGAAGCAGAGACTAACTGCATTTGATTATATAATTGGTTAAGGTATCTTTCTTTCTTTCTTTCTTTCTTTCTTTCTTTCTTTCTTTCTTTCTTTCTTTCGACAGAGTTTCACTCTATAGCCCAACCTGGTCACGAGTTCACTAGTGTAGCCCAGGCTAGCCCTGGACTCTGGACAATTCACCTGCCTCACCCTTCTGACTGCTGGGATTACAGGCATGCACGGCCACACTCGGTTTATGTGGTGTTGGGCAATTGCACTCAGGGCCTTGCACTTCGAAGGCAAGTGATTTAACTGCTGTGCCATTCCTCCAGCCCAAGGCTTATTTGAAACAGTGAGTTCGAGACTCTTTTACAACCTCATTTTTATGGAGTATACAAATATGAAAGCCACATAGCTCCTCTTATCCATGAGCTCAGCCCAAGTGATGAAAAACAGAATTCATGGTAATCTTAAATATTTATTTAGAATTTCTGTGTATCAAATATTCTCTTTGTAAAGTGAAATGATATAAATATAGATCTTTTACAATGCTAGTGAAAACTCAAAGGTAGTCATTGTGAGGATAGGGAATCTTTTTATGCTGAAGCCATTATGATGTTTATGAAATCATTCATGGGCCATACAATGTTATCAACTCAAAAATTAGCCTGCTGTAGTTGGAGGATTAACCCAGCAATGAGAGTCCTTGCCTAGCAAGCACAAGGCCCTGAGTTTGATTCCTCAGCACCATGTAAACCAGACAGAGCAGCACATGCCTATAATCCTACCACTCAAGAGGCAAGAGGATTTCTGAGAGTTTGAGGCCAGGCTGGGCCACATAATGAGTTCAGTACCAGCTTAGTCTAGAGAACTTGACTCCCCCTTCAAAAAATTATCCTGCTATATTAGGCAAAGCATTTAATTAACTCCTAGTGCGATTGCTGAAACTGCCTCTCTTTAATGAGGACTTGACTGGACTGGACCAATTTCCATATACAACTCATGAAGAGATATTTCCAACTCCTTCCAAAGCATCTGGCATTCAGTAAATACATTATACATGTTAATTGTGATTTATTATCATCAATATTTTAAAGGCTGTCTGTAGTGGTCGAGCTTCATTGTGTCAAGCTGATTGGTTTAGGAACTGCCTAGGGGAATCATAAAGCACACTTCTGGATGTATGTGGGTTTGGGCAACTCATGAAGATGTGATTTTGAGTGCCGTCGATAGCCCATTATTTTCTGGGACTGTTCCCCTACTCTGCTTCCAGGCTACTGTAAACTGAACATTTGTCACTCCCTTTCGTTATGACGTTTCTGCTTAGGAAACAGTAAATCATGAACTGGACCTCCTGAAACCATAAGTCAAATTAAAACTTTTCTTCTAAGCTTGGGTGTCAGGTGTTGTGATCTAGAGAGAGGAAGTCTGACTGATGCATACGAGTGTAACTGGATGCTCTGGAGTCCTTGAGATCCAATTCTTAACAGTGAATGGGGAATGGGAGTCAGAAAAGGCTCCTAGAAGCGGGACAGATCCAATCAGAGTCCCGAAGGGGGAATCAGATAAGTTAAGCTGGGCAGGGGAAGTGAGTGAGAAGCTTCCAGCCCTTGGGCTTTCTCTGTGGGTAGGACTGCCCTTTCCCAGATATCTTCAGGACTCATTGCCTCTCTCTAGTAAGATTTCCATCAAATGTCCCCTTCATTTTTATGGAGACTTTTCATCCATACTTATATAATACTGAACTTCTTGATCTTTCATATACTATCTTCTTTCTTGTTTTATTTTTCTCCCTGATCATTGCTACCTTCTGACGTTCTACTTGCTGATTTTACTAATTGCCTACATTATCCTGCAGAAAGGTAGGCTCCATGAGGACACTTCTTTTTCACTTTTGCTTACATCTATATAGCTACATTCTAGATTCTAGAACAGTATTGGCAAAGCTTCGTAGTTCAATTAATGTCATTAAGTAAGTGAAGTCCAAGCATAGGGCAGATGCAAGGAAGTGAAAACAAAGTTTGTTAAGGTAAATGATTAAGGAAAATGCAAGTAGTTTGATATGGCTTAAGTGTACATTCTTTGAAGAGAAGGGATGCTAGGCTAGAAAAGGAAACACAGCTCATTAGGGAAAGTCTTTTTGATCTCAATCTAATGTCTGGCCTAAGACTGAGTCTGGAGGGAGGCACGCAAAGGCAACTCTTTGCTGGAATGCTTCCAGGTCAGCTGTAGGGAAAGCATCCTGGAGAGATGGTTTTGATGGCTTTCCTTCCTGCTGGTTTAGCCCTGGCTCTGCCTTTGTCTTGGCTTGGGTTTAATTCCACAAGAAGTCAGTGAGCCTGGAACTTGAGTGTTTGGGTGTGATTGAGTAGGAAGATAATCCCAGAAACCACTGCAGGAGGAATATGAACATCTAATGAGGACAGGAAATAAGTGAACAAAGAATAAGTTGTTGAAGAAAATAGCATTATCTGCAATTGTGACTCAGTTCTACTGAGCACCTGTGTGGTTAGGTAGAAATTGGTTCTCAAATAGGGTTGTAGGACCACCACCAGCGGACACATTAAAAACGCACATTCACAGATTCTATTGTGACTTGCTAAAGTAGAATTTCTGGGGATGGGACCTCTGAAATTCTTTTAACAGGTATCTTAAATGAGCCTTATATTCATTAAAATAAAAAAAAACACTGGTAGAGGGAACAGTTAATGCTACTCCCATGAATGGTAAATGTTGAGTGTGTTTTTATCTCAGCTCCGGCCTCTTTGGGATATTAAAAAGGAAAAGGAAAATAAGAAATGGATGGTTATACTATAACCTTGAATGGATTAACATGGTATTTTTAGGTAAATAATAATTGCATGCCATGAAGTACTTTCTATGATGACATCCTATTTGGCCGACAGGGTAATGTTTTGAAAAGCACTGTAGGAAAATTTGAAATTAGCCTTATTTCACTTCTTTTCTTGATGGGGTCTTCGATCACCAGCTGACATGTTTCTTTTCACACTTGAGACCTTCTTCCTTGTGCTTGACCTAAGGTGCATTGGACATCATTTATAAGAGACAAAAAGCAAAAAGGAAGGAAAAGAGAAAACAGGAAGAGGTACATGTTAAAGCTGACATACTGGAAATCTGAGCAAAACGGCAACGACTCCTTGGTTCTTGATGTGAGGTTTTAAGTAACCTTGGATGGATTTCTTAAAAATTTCAAAATAACAGAGACATCGGGGTCTTTGAAATGAAGATGGGCTGTTGCCTAAATATACACATGGGAACAGATGTGGGGAGAATGCTGATTGGTATTTGGTTCTTCTTGCAGTCTACTCATGGAATTTCCATAAAGCGTCTCAGTGGTAGGATTTGATTGCTCCTTTCTGGCTCCTTACATGGAGTTCACTTTGTTAACAGGACTAGTGAGAACATTAACACTACAAATTTGCAAACAATACTCTTGGGGATAAACTCTAATACCCTGAAGTAAATAATATACATCCAAGACAAGATTCCTCTACTTTCACTCAATGAGGATTCTCATGTCCTCTAGTCCCGTTCTTTTGCAGATGAGCTTCACGATGGGGAGAGGAGAGACAGATGCCGAATACTGGAGTGGGCTAGAAAAGTCACAGAAAGCCTCCCTGGTATCCTAATGCCACCACTTTAACTGAAGATAAATTTATCCCTTATTCTTTGTGGACTCAAAGACAAACTCTCCCTAGTGACAGTTAACAATAGTTAATTCTAGCAGTCACCAGATTTCATTCCCTCAGTCTCTTCTGTTCTCACTTTTCACTCTCCCTAGGGGATCTCCCCACTCACTGGGCTTTAAATACCATCTATAAGCTGACAAATTCCAAATTTATATCTTAATCTCAGTCATCTTTTTTTTTTCTTTTGAGCTGAAAACTCACATAACCAACTGGCTGCTAGCAGTTTCTGCATATATATCTCTTAAAATTCAACTTATCTGGAAGGGAGTTCCCCATGCTTTTCCAGAGTCCCAAATGTGCTCCTTCTGCAAAATTTCTCTTCTATCAACATGGTACCTCCATCCACATAGTTGTTGAAGCCAGAACTTGAAAGAAAGCCTTTTCTATTCACTTTCCCTTTTTCTCTGTATCTTTTTAATGCTGTTAATTCTACCTTCAAAAAGTATCTTCTATCCAGTCTCCCTTTTCCTTCCCATGATAGATCAAACAGAGGTCCCTGGAGTGGTCCTTCAGCAGCCCTTCTGCAACTCCTCCAGCACATACCAGCTGGTGGAAACTTCTGAAAACACAGAGCTGATCATGTCCTTCCTTTGCTTAAAGTCATTTAGTGATTTCCTGTTGATTTTAGACTGAAATGAAAAGACACAGCGGACCCCCCCCCCCACCCCGTATGACATCGTTCTTGAGCTCATCTCTTACTTCCAACTCACTTAGAATCTTTCCCTAACAGAAGCACTTCCTTTTCCCCTATGTCCAATCCAGTAATTTGTATCTTATTCTTAATGTGACTTTTCCACAGGAATCTTCCCCTCAGCCAAAAGGTTAACATTGTCCAGCTCGTGATCTCTTATTCCTCCTCACTCAACTTTTTTACAGCATGTGTGAAAATAGTTCGAAATTATTCATGTAATTATTTGTAACCTATTGCCAAACTAGGTTATGAATTCACAATGGCAGATATTATCTCTTTTGCAGGTCAAGGTCTGTTACCCTGAGTCTGGGACTGATACCTACCCATGGCCTTGGAAGGGTAGCGTTGCTCCTACAGATGAGCGGTGAGCGGGAGGGGAGTCCGGATTGAAGCTCCGCCTCCTGTCAGCACACTCCTTTCAGGATTGGTCCTGCTGCTCTGGCAGAAGGCGGGGCTTCACTCCCCTCTCCCCTCCTGCTTCTGTTTGCCATTTCAGAGCTGCCCTCCAACAACCTACTGCATAACGAGTGCTGCCCTGTCCTCCCCACCTCAAGAATGGTCTTCAACTAAACGTGTCCCCGGTGTCAAAAAGTTTGGGAACTACTGCCAGACTACTGGTTTTCTAAGGACAATATTAGAAATGATGTAAGTGCTCAAATACTGTTGAAACAACAAGTGAAGAATGATGTTAGAAATAGTAAAATTGCATTATAAAGGTGGCAAGAGAATTGGAATGTAGAGGAAGGTTCAGAAGACAGGACTGGATTACTAGTGAGGTAGTATGGGAGGTTGGAGATGAAGAAGCCTGACTTTTCTCTCTTCTTTCTGGGTCCTAAACTATAGAGACCCAACAGATAGGACCAAGGTGTCTACTAAATATTGCTGAGCAAGAGTCTGTTATCCCTCACAGTTCAGTGTTTCTGGTAGCCTTATTGGAACAACTTAACCACTGAGAATCTTGGGCATCATCAATATATGTAATCACTGGTACAGATGGAAAGATGGAGAGGGAAAAGAAGGGATAGAGGAGAGGGAAGAGGAGAGAGAGAGAGAAAGGCCAGAAAAGAGGAGGAGAAAGCAGGAGAAAAAGAGAGAGGCAGAGGTACAAAAAGTGGGTGTGGGGATATCCTGTATTGTGGGCCCTTCCTACGCAGAGACAAAAAGCAGAAAGGAAGGAATCCTTTCTACTCCTGAGCCCAAATAGCCAAGGGAGTCGGAGGCCACCTTACAAGACCTCATCAGTGGTAACTGATAAATTCACCTGGCTGCCTCCTTTGCACTGGGGAGATAGTAAACCTGTACCAGGTGGGAGAAATGGGCTGAGTGCCCATCTTGCTATGTTCCCCTTATTGAGAGGGAAGAGAAACCCTCTACTAGTGAGAAGAATGGTCATTCTCTTGTGACCAAAAAGTTGAATGCTTTCCTGCGCTATAGTAGCGCTTAGGGAGAAGCTGTGAAGAATTTTCTCCTTTATTTTATAAATAGGGTGATTTCCCAATGTACATAGTATCTGTTTCTTTTTTTTTATGTCCTTTATATGTTTAGGTTGTTGTTACCTACGAATCAGTGTCTCCCAGTAGTTTTTGAGCCTTGGAGGAATGAACACAGTTTTTCATTATTGTAATGCTCAGTGTAGAACTTGGGACATATGAAACACTCTGTAATGCTTGTGAAACAAATATGTATGGAAAAACAAATAGAGTTCAGAGAGGATGAGATACCACTCACCACACTGCAGCATTCAGGAGGTGCCCAGCCTTTACTGGCATTTGTGTAACTTCTCTACTGCTCTGAATCACTAAATTCAGGCCATGGTCATTACAGCTTGTAATTCTATGGATGATGAATATGTATATACTCCAATACCTTTTTCCTTCTGAATAATCCAAGGGGAGACAGGAGGCAATCACGATTCCAGACATGCAGAGCCCACATAAATTTGCAAGACTATCCTAAGTTTACCAAAATTCTTAAGGGCTTGTTGAATTATTTACAAATAATAAGCCAAAGTGACGAACTTCCTCGTGTGTGTCCAAATTAGGACACAATTTTTATTTTTTAACCAAGTTGTGTGTGTGTGGAGAGAGGGAGACATTTTGAAATTAGAATGACGGGTCCCTTGCTTTTTTTGAGGACTCAGAAATAATGACATCATGCAACCAGTGTGAATTCTTTGCTCCTCAGCTAATTTAAACCCAAGGATTTGTATACTCTTTAACACAAAGGGCTTGAAACCCAATGAGTGCTCTCTCACTCTCTCTCTCTCTCTCTCTCTCTCTCTCTCTCTGCCTCTCTCTCTGCATATCTCTCTTCCTCCAGCTGTCTTTCTCTAATGGTAAATTCAACAAAACAAATACGTATGACAAGACTGCTTATGTCTGAAGCTAAGAAATGTGGTTTCCACTTTTTCTGTAAGAAGAGAGGACAGGGTAAGTTTGTAAGTCATGACCAAACAGTGTACAAGCAAAAGTGAAAACATAGGTGTTTTATGTATAATAGAGTTACCAGGAGATATTAAGAGACTTGATATAAAGCACTACAGGAGCAGTATGTCTAACAGGGAAACTTGGCTGTTAGGAGAGTCACATATATGTGTTCTGAACAAAAAGAGAAACACATTAAGGTAGTCAAAAAGATTTTCTTGGTCTTAGAAACTTTTTAAAGATATTACTTTATTACAACTCTTTCAAAATGAAATGAAATAGCATGGGAAGACACTGTGACACTTAGCTACTTGAGCCTGGCATCGGGACTTTTGTGTGTAGGATTAAGGAGGGCAGTCTCTTGGTGAGAACAAAAAAGATTTCAAATGTCTGAGTACATCCACAAAGTGCTGTGGGCCTGGCTTTAAGATTATTTACTTTGTATTAAGAGAACTTCTTTTAAAAAGACATTGATGCCTCAGTCCATGAAGGGAATAAGGCTTGGAAATAAGAGGAGAAACTCAAATAATCTGAGCCCAGACAGATTAGATCCATACATGCGCCCTGGAGCAGGAAGGGTCTACTAAAGTAGGGGGAGGATCTATTCCTACCAGAGGTATTTGAGAATACAATATTCTTGCCAAGGGAGAATTGCAGCAAAGTATGAGACAAAGATAACAAGATATCTGCTCTTGACAGAACTCTGACATCATAGATATGTGTTTAAGGACATTAATTAAGAAATTAACCAAGCATCACTCAGTATTGAGATTAGCCAGAGAAAGTTGTTTAAGTTGCAGAGAGAAAGAACTCAGAAGTGATCTGGTATTCTTGGAACTCTGTATCAAACGAACAGCCTAGAGTCAAAACTCCAACCACAGACCAAGTGGGAGACAAGAGCCCATAGCGAGCTTTTTATGATAGCCGTGCTTTCTCCCATGGAAGCAGTCACTGTGTTTCATGAAATTCTAATTCTTGTGTCAAAAACTACCAGAATCAATGCAATGTGAGATGATTATTGCTAGTGGTACAGGTGGGAAAATACTAGTTGTAACAGAACAGCTGGTTCTGTATTGTCCTTCACAATGGTGAGCAGGTCTTTTGACTTTTTCATCTGTGTTCTTCCTTCACGGTCTTCTGTAAACAAGAAAATGTGTGTGTGTGTGTGTGTGTGTGTGTGTGTGTGTGTGTGTGCGCGCACACACACACGCGCACGCATGAATGCTTCTGAACATCAAGCCCAGGATGTTCCCACTAAGCTATATCTTCAGACTCTTTTTATTATTGCTTTTGAGACAGGTTGTCACTAATTTGCTAAGTTACCCAGGCTGGGCTTGAATTTGCAATCCTCCTGCCTCAGTCTACCAGAGTGCTGAATTTATAGGCCCATACCACCAGGCCCATTATGTAACTTGTTTTAGGGCCAAACTTTCTCATAATCAATGCCCGTTTCTGGTGTGCCCCATCCATCTTGCGGTGTTCCCATCTAAAGATGCAGTCTTGTCTTTTCTCATTGCATGAATTCTAAGTAAAAGTGTGCTTGCAAAACTTGAAAGTGGAGTATTACCGCACAACGTGGATTTCATAGCAGGATCAGCTCTGGGTTTGTGCTGGCCGTAATGCCGGATTTTCATCCAGTCATGACAACTATTTTTGATTCAGTCTGAATTCTTCTTCATCTTTTGTAATAAGTGGAGAGAAAGGTACCGAGGAACGCCTGCTGGCTCAAAAACAGGCAGAGCCAGGAATAGAACCTAGAAGCCGAAGCTTTTTTTTCTCACTCTTTCTAAAATTATAGGATCATTTCATTCCTCCTCCTGCTTGTCCCATTGCTCTTCCCACTTGTGACTGTTGTTCACACCCATGCTTCACGGAAATGACTTCCCTGGAAGCAAAAAAGAATTGTGAATTTTCAGCAGTCTGTGTTCTTGGATTCCAGAGCTCGATATATATATACGATATATATATATATATATATATATATATATATATATATATATATATATATATATATTTTTTTTTTTTTTTTTTTTGTCATGTGAGAGATGTTCAGCCATCGCAGTGGACATGCCACCTGGAGGTTTACACTCATCCCTATGCCAGATTTCATCAGATTTTGTGTTTTTTTATGTTAAAACTTGGTGTTATGGTCTGTTACATGACCGAAAATTATGTCCTTAGTGGGGTTTTATGAGGATTCAATGAGATAATTTATATAGATTGCTTTGCCACCTTTTATCTTATGAATGAAGATTAAAGGAATTCTATTGGAACCTTGTAACACAATTCAAATAATTTCAGTTTCATAAAAATTTCCTCTACACCTATTCTGTGTGAAAAAGTGTCCTGTCCTCTGGGAAGAGAAGGTGATAGGGAATTACACTGAGTTTTCTTTCTATGTGAGTGATGCCAGGAATGAATAGGAGATCAAGTATTTACCAATAATGGTTTTGGTACCATTTTTGTTGGAATTTTCTCTAACATAGCATAGATTCTAGCATTAAGCTGCCTTAGTTGAAAAGTTGACTCTTGTCCTTTCTTGTCTGTGCAATCTTTTTCTTTTAATCTCTCCATGTTTTGATTTTTAAAAGTAGTATCTATCTTATGTAGCTGTTGAGATTCAAATTTTTCTTTTCTTTCTTTTCTTTTTCTTTCTTTCCTTCCTTCCTTTCCTTCCTTTCTTCCTTCTTTTCTTCCTTCCTTCCTTCCTTCCTTCCTTTCCTTCTAGCTTGCTTGTTTTCTTGCTTTCTTTTGTTATGTAGCTCAAGCTGACCTCAAACTCACTACATAGTCCAGGCTGACCTCAAACTCACTACATAGTTCAGGCTGACCTCAAAAGGGTTATCCTCTTGTCTCAGCCTCCTGAATGTTGAGATTATTCTCTCATGGAGGCCTTGATTGGCCTTTTATCTTGACCTTATTAGAGGAAATGCCCTGGTGAGTCACTGCAATCTAGAACTTAATTTCCATTTGCAACTTCAAACTCTGTCTTATAAATTCTCTGAAACTTACAACACTGAAGGCCAAATTATTCATTTGCCACAATAAACATACTCACTGTGCTTTGACTCATGTGCAGTTACCTGTTTTGGGTCAAGTAATGATGTCAGCTGAGCTTCAGTTTCCTTTCCTGTAAGATTAAGGCAATGAGAGTACACCATTCTTTAAGAAATGTGACAAGGTTTACATGAGACAATTGATATAAAGCACTTGGCTCATGCAGCACAGATTCTGAGGGCATGCCGAATGCTAGGCTCTTTTTTCTGGTCACTTGGGAAACCTTTCTTGTCCTGGCTGTTGGAGTGTGAACACAAGGATGTGCGTCAGTTTCACATGGACCCAACAGACCACCTGCACACAATTTTTGTTCTTCTTCTCTACCAATTGAGTCAAATGTTCTCCATGGACCTGGGGGTAGGTGATACCAGTGTTTCTGACTGAACCTGAGATTCAGAGCATCCTTTCCCATTCTCACCAAAGACCCACATTCAACTACAAAGAGGGGCATAAAAATAAAACAAAACCAAACCAAAAACTTGTGTTAAGTCACAGAGATTTGGAGTTTCTAAGATAGCACTGTCAGCTTATCCTAAATTATACTCTACAGTTGCTGGCTGCTCAGAATGATCCACAAATGTTGGTTGATAACTATTGTCACAAAATCATGAGGCTTATGGCCACATCCTCTCCCTGATGTGACTCCACATAGGAAATTAATAAGGCCTCGTACTTTTCTCAACACAAAAGCAATAGAACCAACACTTTTTTCATGCTGTTAATCTGGTATAAACGCATATTATGTGTCTCATATCTGTGTGCAAGATAATGACCTCTTGTAATCACTGACAGGTCTTTTTGTGAAGCATAAGAGAGAAAGTAAGAAGTCTTTCGAGATTCCTCTTCTGGGAGTAAGGGTGAGGTAATGCTTCTTGATTTTCTTCCATTGTTATAAAGAATTTTTATAGTTAGCATGAATTCTGCTTCTCTGCTAGGGGAGTGGGAGAGGTGCTGGTGGATACATTTGCATCACAGGTCTTCTGGGAAAACTGGCCACTCCCCATTGATTTGTTATCATGCTAAATGTGTCTCCTCCCTTCTTTTCTGGAACTTTTGCAGCTGTTCCTGGAAGGATATCCAGTTGAAAGGGGGTTGTTATGGCCTCGGAACAGCTGGGACCTTTAACGATCTGTCAGCAGTTCATAGCAAAGTTCCAGCATCCTGAGATAGTGATGGGAGGAAAGAGGTCTCAGAGGAAGGTCTGATCAGGCAACAAGCTGAAAGCCCCTTTGGCATTTGGTGACACAGCTATGGGGAGGCCAGCAGATTGGAGAAGAATAGAGGGAAGGTTGAGGAGAGAAGTTCCTCTCTAGGGATCACTTGACGGCAAATAAATGAGATCCTGCGGGAAACTTTCAGTGTGGGCAACTGAGAAGAAACCCGAGGGCCCAGGGAATCACAGGGAATCACAGGCTCCCAATTAGCTGATCAGGATAATCAATAGTCTGTCGATTGTGGTTTGCTTGCAAATTGCACACCTGGCATCTCTGAGATAGACTTAGCCACAAGACATAGAAGGTTGTTTCTGAAGGTCATGAACAAGAATTACTGTCTATCTCATCATCCATCACAGCATCAGTCCCCAGATCCTTGGTCTCTGGATCAGCACAGTGTATGAAGGCACTAGCAAGTTAGTGTGGAGAGGCTGAAGGCAGAGTGGCATTTACAAGGGTCCATTTATTCAGGCCTCAGAGAGACCAAAAAGACACTCAAGGCCCTCTGAAGAGATCGGTTATTTTTGGCTTTTTCCATAACATGGGTTACTGTTCTATGCTTTTCAGTGTTTGCTTTTGGTAGTGAGTTACAAAAGCCCAAATCTAATTAAAAAATTGGAAAATGTTCACTTTACACACCCTTCGGATGCTAGTGATTGTAGAAACCCTCTTGTTTACAGTTGACTTCTTGCAAAGCTGAGTTCCCAAGACCACAGAACTTGCAAGGAGCACAACAGGGAAGCAGATTGTTCTGGAACAGCAATCCTAAGGGCTATGTGAGGCTTTCACCAGACAGAATCCAGAGACAAAGAATCTGCCTTCTGTCCTATGCTCAAGACAGCTGACTTACCGGAGAGTCAGATCATCTGTCCACATGCAATTATTGACAGTGTCCGGTAGGAAGAAAAGAAATTTGTAATGAGAAGAAGACTTGGGCTTGAGACCTGTTGTGCCACCTACTAGCCATGTAACTTAAGCTTTCACATAATCCTTTTTGAATCTCAGCTTTCTCATTACTCAGAGTACACTGGTAATGTTCATCTCTCGGTGGTGCTATGACACATGATGATGCTTAGGAAAAACGATCTGTAAACTGTGAAGCTCCAAAGCCACAATAGCAACAAAACGAGATCCTGGGAGTGTTAAAGACACCATAGAAAGTGCTGGAGAGAAAAGCAGAGGAAGACAGTGCCTTCCGCAAACGCCCATGTAGGACAAAGTTCTTTAAGAAGTCTTGCACAAATTCTGGCTTGGGTTGAAATTTCAGAGAAGTCTTGAGTGTAGCTTGGTTGAGGGCAAGGGCATAGAAAGGGGGATGAGGGGCTGATAATAAAATCTGCCCAAAATTCAGATTTGGAAATTCTCAAGGCACAATCTTGAGCACTTTTTCTCTTGCTAAGAACCAGTAATGTTCAATAGACGCCAGAAAGTTTGGAAAACAAAGAATAGAGGGCCTGGGATTGTCTTACTGCTCAATGTATGCAGCTTGGCTTCTCGAGTGATCCAATGTTATCTTCAGAGAATATCCCTGATGCCTGACTAATGAGTAAGACAGAGTAATAGAACACTGGGGCCGGTCAGCAAGGTCAATTGACCGAAAGATGTGTCTGGAAGCTGAGTTCTCGTGTGTGGTATGACCAGTGACCAGCTCTGGGTACCCTAATCCTAGGTTTGAAGGAGTCGAGAAGGAAAGCAGCTTCTCAAGTCTGAGGATGCCCACCCATTTTTTGTCTGGCTGTTTGATAGTGCTGGGAAGAGCTGCACTAAGGGGAAACATTAACCAAAGGCTTCAAGGTGGTTACAGAGGCAAGAATATGATAGGAATTAAAGATGACTGTAGATCCTGAGGAAAACGTTTAAACAGACTAAGTCTATGAAGACGTATCAGCTATAGGATGGTGATGGCCATATTTTGTTTTGTCTGTTTTGTATCTTTCCTCTCTTTTGGAATATAACCATTCTTTTTGCTGGGGCTTATCTATAACTCAGTTGGTCCTCTCCTGGGGCTATAGTGATGGAAAATTGCCTAGATATGTTCCATAACATGCCCAACAGTATTGGCCATAATGATTCAAGTATGAACAGATACCCCAGGCTAGACCAGCCAACAAAAATATCTTATCCCCTTTTGATGGACATTAGAGGACATTTTTTGGGGAGGGAGATGCTGTTGAGTTTGTACAACTAAATATTGGGTAACTAGAGCTAGCACAAGAGAAATCACAGAAAGACTAGCTAAGACGGGGGTGTAAGAGATATGTGCAGTTCTCATGACTTCTTTTGAGTGTCTGAATCCAGCAGTATCTATGGTACTCATTTTTAATTCTCTGTTATTTGAAACTAAACTTTCTTTGTGCATAAATCAATCTGTCCAGATTCCAGAGCTTAAAATTGAAAAAAACTAATATAAGTACTACTGTGGTTTGGATTTGAAGTGTCCCCGAAAAGCCTCAGATACCTATGGATGTTGTGTAGGTTGGGAGTTGGGACACAAATGGAAGGGGCGGAGGCTCAAGGCTTGACCTCAGGAGGGTGTGCTAGCTCCACCTTCCTTCCAGGTTAGTCATGTTCTGTTATGTTGTGAGGAGCTCTGTCTCTGGAGGTTTGGCTCCAGCTGGGTCCCTACCATGTGATTCTATCATTTTCCAGCTGCCTGCCTGTGAGCGGCCTGAGACCTTCTGAAACCATGAGCTAAAATAAGTCTTTCTTACCTACAGTTGTGCGTGCTTGGTACTGAGTCACAGTGACACAAAAGTAACTAAGACAAGTACCAGAGCCAAAGACTGAAATATTTCCCTCATTGGAAACGCTCCCCAGAAGTCCCTTGTTAGAAGCGTGTAGGTGTAAAGTGCAAGGCATTGCTCTGGATGTGAGGATGCAACTAAGATTGACCTGTGGAACAATCAGGAACATTAATGGAGTTATATGCAGGAGTTAGGCAGTGCAGATGCAGAGATTATGATGGCATGCTTTTCTCTTGCCTTTAAAGATATAAAACTTCAATAAAATATGACCATTAAGAATCACAGGTATTCTAGAGGTTTAGAACATGATACTTCATTAAGTCATGCCCCAAATCTGATAAAAATACAACTCCCCCAGTCAATGTGTCTAAAATATGGTTTTTGCTGCTAATGAGTTTGCTGTTGAGACAAAGAGGAAGGGCCTGCAACCATGGCCTAGAAAACAGTGTAGCGTTAGAACCAAATGACAGATGGTATGGCCAGCTGCCATGAAGCCCGGACCAGGGAGAAATCCCAGAGAACTGCCTTTCATCATGGAGCGGTTTAAAGACAAGGCTGGCCTCAGAAATGGCTCTCAAGGCTAGGCTGGATTCTGATGTCCACAGTTCAGCAGGGGATTGAAACCTGTGTGGGGGGCATTCAAGTAAGAGTGTGGTGGGCAGCACCAAGCGACCAGGTCAGGCTTTTCTGGTAGCTGGAATTTTTTTCAAAGGAAATGTCAAGGCAAGAGTGTTATTGACAACGCCTGGATAGTCACAGATCTCCAAATATCTCCATATTAGATCAGATTTAATTTCATCTGCAATAACAAGGACCCAAAACATCTGTAGTTTAAACAGGAAAATATTTATTTCTCTCTCAGATGACTGAACATAAACATTCAGGACTATCATGGATTTCTCCACAGTTTCAGAATTTAAGTTACTACGATGATGTGAATGTTGCTTCCTTCCCTTCAATTTATAGATTGAAATGTACTACTTTGTGTGGATGGTATCAAATGGTGGGGAACTTGAGACATGATTAAGTAATGAGGGTGACATTAAATCAGCCCTTCAACAGCCCTCTGGGAAAGGAGATTGTAGCAGAGACTGGTTATGACCTAAAGTTTGGAGAACCAAGCATGCAGGGACTTAAGACTTTCCTGTGGTTTAAGGAGCACATTTTTTCAGTGTCTGGGGTAGTCCAGAGTCTCATGAAGATGTTAAGGATGACCTCATCCTTATAAAAGAGGCTGTAGTGAGTCTTATACCTCTTACACCATGAAAGCATGCAGCGAGAAGTTACCATCTATGAAACAGTGAGGGACTTCACCATACAGCAGGTCTGCAGGCACCTTTGTCTTTGACCTCCTAGCCTCTGAAACTGTGAGCAATAGAGGTCTGTGGTTTATGACTTACTCAGTCTTTCTTCTTTTTTATTTTCAGTAGTAGGAATAAGCAAGATAAGCAACTGTTAGATTATGGTCTACTTTCCACAGTTGTCTACTTTATCTAAGGTGGTTTAACAGTGACTGTCAGACACAGAGGGAAGTGAGTAAAAAGAAGGCACGGTCCTTCCCTACAAAGGCAGTGTCCTGAGACAGAGTCACCAGTGCTACTCATCGGGTACTGAGTGTTTCTCAGTCACATGGCTGTAGCTAACTACAAGAACAGCTGGGAAATGTAGTTAAAACCCAGGGACTCTAGCTTTGAGAAAAAGAGAAATGTAAACTTGAAAGCAAAACCAGTCTCCACTATGAAATCTGTTTCTAGGACACTGTTGAAGGGCTATAGACTAAGAAATGCTTGTGCCAAGACTCTGAGAAAGAACTAATGCATTTCTCCCTCCCAGTATCCATTTGTCTTATAATGAAATTAGGAGAAATATAAGGAGATATTTACTGGGCATTGTTTCAGGAAAATCTCACAGCAATTTAATCTTTACAGCACCACAATGAGGTAGGTAATTCTGTTATCATTTTCAGGGTAATTGTATTAGTCAGCTTTGTGTCACTACCATGAAATACCTGAGTCGGGTTCCTGGTGAATTAAAGAGAGGCTAATTTAACTCATAGTTTTGGACTTTCAAGCTGCAGTGTTGGACAGTCAGTCAAGAGGATCCCTTTGATTTCACCTCTGGTGAGGGCAGAGGATGGTGGTATACCATGGTGGGAGTGTGTGTAGGAGCACTGGGTTACTTCTCAAACCAAGATGGACAGATGGGAGACATCATTGCCTCACAATCCTTTTTGAGGGCGCACCCAAAAGCACAAAAAATTCCCACAGTTTCCATCTCCTTCAGATCCACAGTATTTGCAGCACCACCACTTTCAGTACCAAGAGTCTAGCACACGCATGCTTGGGAGACACAATTAAATAATTATACACCTTTAACCATAGCAATAATTAACTGAGACTTAGAACCAGGAGATGGACCTGAGACATTGGCATATTAACCTATTAGAAAGAGCCAGGTACTTTTTATTCATTAAACACACCATGCTTTTTATGTTCATTAATTCATTAAATCCTGATGCATCAATCAGATAAATATTATTTCTTTTTACATATTAGATTACCAAATTAGAAAGGTAAACTTGAATGTGAATCCAGATCTAATTCTAAAACCCAAAATAATTTCATCATAAAAGCGTGCTACTTTCTGCCATTTTTAGTTACAACTTTTTTGTTTTGGAGTGAGTTGATTACAGATTCACTCACTAATTAATAAATAATTAATTTCAGTGAAGGTTTTTAAGTAGATAGGAGGTGTCAAGACCAAGGTCTGACCTCTTAGGAAAGGATTCCCACCAACGCTAGGTGGAAAAACACTTCTCTACTAAAGCAAAAGATGTTTATTTAAACTCAGACCTTTACTATTACCAAGACAAGTCTGATATTTGGAGTTATAGTATTCAATAAATATTGTATTAATTAAAGACTGAGTCCTCAGGGATACCACAGCCTGTTCATATTTTGAACAATGTGATTGTAGAAGAGGAGGAAGATCATTATCTTCATTATCTTGGCTATAGCTGCAAAGAAAGAAAAGAAAGAAAAAGAAAAAGAAAGAATGTAAGAAAGAAGAGAGAGACACAGAGAGTGTGTGTGCCTTTGAATCATCTGAGTATAGAAAAGCTGTTGGATACAGTTCTTTGTGTCCATGACTTATGTGTTTAAGCACTCTCTTTCCCAGAAAACCCTGTGAGGAGAATCTGCTCCAAAAATTAAGGACATGCTGGACCCACGCATGAAGCAGAACCTGAGCTAGGAGCCAAGGCCTACAGATGAGCTCATTCCTTGGCCAACCTTGTGCCGGGGTTGCCTATTTCAACTAAAAAATCTGGTCATAATTTCAGGGTGACTAAAAGGAACCTGAGAAACGGGGGTGGGGGGGACAAAAATGCCTTAAGTACATCTGTGTCAAATAATCTCTGGATTTGGTAATCAATTTAAGGCATTCAGGAATCAGATGATTTCTACACTGGGCAAATGTGGCCAAAGACATTGTGCTTATTCCTTCTCTGCTTCCCCTCCACCTTCTTTCTCCTCACATGGAATTTCTGACCACATATTGAAGGCTTACCTATATGGGA